>SJVG01001077.1:0-11542 GCA_034774675.1 Scedosporium minutisporum
GTGGTGTGTGCGGGTAGGGAGGTCTAGAGAGCGGCTAGCTTCAAATGTCTCCAGATGAAGAGAGGGTGTTGGGTGGAGGTGGAGGGAAACGCAAATATTTTTGTGCGTGCAGCTAGCGGCGTGCGAGTGTTGTGCCTGTCTGGTGGGCTCGGAGAGATGTGTAAAAGCCAGGATGTGGGGGAGGGAGTGTTTGAGTGGAGGGGGATGAGAGAGGGCGATGAGAAAGGGTGAAGGGTGTTTGTTTTGACTGGGTGTGGAGTCTTTGGCTGGATCATATTTTTGGCTCTCTTTTTTGTGTTTTCTTCCTTTTTATGTCTTTGGGGATAAGGGAGTGAAGCGTTTTGAAGGAGACAAGCGGATACCGATGTTGAGGGTGTCAAAAATAGCGACGAAAGCGGATTGGTTGTGTTTGGACTGGTGAGCATTGATCAAGATGATTTTCCCGCATTTCAGAAAGGGGAAAGAGTTGAGAAGCTGGACCGTTTCTATGGGTCTCATCGCATATCTCTTTTCTGTGTCTTTCTCTCTCTGTTCTTCCCCTTCCGGCTGTTGTTTTATTGTATGGCAAACCCGACCGAAAAAAAAGAGAGACAAGGAAAGAAAAAAAGCGGTTTCGGCTGGAGGAATCAAGTTTTGTTCCTTCGAAGTCTAAGAGCGTTTTCTTTCTTTAAATATGGAATGAGAAAACGGGGAAGCCATTGTTTGACAGCACGTATTCTCATGTACGGATCCAAACAGGGAGGGATTGGTCTGGGTAGGGTAGGGTAGGGTAGGTAGGGTATTCTAGCGAGATTGCATTATTTTCTGTTTCTTTTTTCTTTTTTTTTCTTAGGTTTCTCTAGGAATGTGAGGTCGTGGATGTTAGTGATTTCTGAGAGTGGAGGTTGTCACTTGATGATATGACAGTTAGGCAGGTAGGTTCTTCTTAGTTCTATCTTGTGGAGGGAGAGAGTTGAGGCTCTTTTGTGTAACCTGTGAGATGTTGTCCCCGATCCAAGCTCCAGGTGGAGGTGGATGTTGGAATATTGTTCGTGTTGGTTCCCGAAACTTGGTTGTGAGACTTTAGATCTCAGGGTTGGTGTAAGACTGGTGAGCCACGGAGGAGGTTCTAGGTATGCCCTGATTTAACATAAGGCTTTCGTCTTTGACACCTGCTGCTTCTTGTATGAACTCTCTATTTCTCGAAACGGGCATCCCGGCGACGAGGCGGTGCCAATTCTCAAGTTGAGCAAGAAAGAACATGGAACAAGTCGATGCTTTCTTCTTTCTAGATATTCTATGAATATTCGTGAAACATGAAAACACTACAGGGAAGAAGAAAAACAAGAGAACAAAAAAGAATCGAGATTCTAAACTAGCCTAGAAAATTGTAAAAGCAAAGGCTCACGGGGTCCTGTCTCTACAAGCTCGTGATCGTCTCAGCGGGCTCAGAATGGCGGTTGGTTTCAATCCCCACTCACACTCGCGCTGTTCAATCGTTCAGGACGGACGAAGCTGGGGTGGCCTTGCTTGTTTAAGTCTTTACGCAACAACCAACTGACCTAGTACGCTTAGGTTGTTTAATAAGGCCTTTATAAGGGTGGAGCGTAGGATTGGGGTGTGGAGAGGACAGCGCAATGGCAAGATGGGATGGTGATATTTCTAGATTTTTTTTTCCTAGGATCCATGTGGTGGTGGAAGGGTGCTACTTACGATTCTTCTTGAATCGAGGTATCGACGGAAGGAGGGAGGGATCAAAACAAAGAAATCAATATAAACGTCTACCCGGAGGATTTCAGAAACAAAAGGAGCATCGTGGGAGGCCAACCTTTACTTACTTCGTACATTTTCCTCCTCTGTTCTCTACCCATCCCCGTTTCCTCCACACAACAAACAACCGTCTCCAGCCGAAAAATCAAGTCGGCATCGCAACACGAGGCGTCACATTTGCACTTCTTCTTTCTCACATAAGAGACCTCAATATTGGTGGGCTTGCCGAGCATTTCAAGGGATATCACGCACACGCACACCAAAGCATCAACATGGACAGCGAGGAGCCATCTTCGCTGGAGTCACTCGGATCCCAACTGACAGACAGTACGACAAACGACGGCACAGCCTCTCATAAACGCCACTCATTCCACGCCCCTTCCCCCCCTCCAAAGCGAGTGCGGGAGGAAGATGGTCCTGTCCATATTCTCAAAGGTCACGGAGACGACACTTTCATGACTAGCAACGTGTGCCGTCCATCCACAGTCGAAGAGCTACGTCGGGCCATTAAAGCCCGAAGAAAACACGAAGAGAGTCTTTTCATCGTTCATGGCTTGCCAGCGGACTACGTCTGGGTGATTAAGAAGGAGTTCGATATTGATCGCGCATTCATCGAAGCGCATGCCGAAAGAACGGGGTTCCGATCCATGTTCACGCAGTGGGAGGTTGTCTGGGGCCACTGGGAGTATCCCGAATTAGTCGTTAAGCACGCTTACGAAATGCAGGGTGAAGCGGGACGAACTAGGAGCCCTGGTGATTCTTTGGATGTGATGAGCAAGCCGATTGTGAGGGAAGTTGGAACGGATGGTATCAGTGCTGTGTTCTGCCGTGCTTCGGTATGGTACTCTACTCAAGCGGTTCTATTCCTGGAGAAGCAATATTGGAAAGAGAACAACTTCCAGTTTACCAAGTCTCCCAGAAACCCGTCGGCAACGAAGCTGTATGAATTATTTCCCGTCGATCGCAACAACTTGCCAGATACCTGCTTGGGAAGAAGTGACGAAAGACCTTCTTTCGAGGATCAGCTTCTAGCAGTGATTGAACATGGCGGCGTCATGGATGATGGATTCATAAATGTCGTTTCCAAGCTGGCTTACTATCGATGGATCGAGCTCTTCGAAATATTACCGCTGCCAGAAACGCGACCTACCAACAACAGCAAGCTACATTCACTCATCTGCGAGATGATTCATGCGCTAGAGAAGAATGTTGACATGATGCGGTACCTCTCTCGGGGGAGCGATATACATTTCCACATTACGTTGGAGGATTGGGAAAGGCTTGTCGTGCGAGCGCGTAGCAGATTGCACACCATTGTCAATACGCACTCTCCCGCCATGGGCGGTATCTGTCCGCGTCCAGCACCAGAGTCGACCAACATTCCCCTTCGAAGGGCGATCGCGTCTGAAGGAAACCCCGGACGCAACAACAACACTTACGACGAGAACACCCGGGATTCCGAACGGGAAGAGATCAACAAGCGGAGCCTTGACAGAGTGACCTACCTAGGAGGCCTCCTCCTCCCCATCACCGTCGTGAGCAGCATCCTCGCCATCGAGGGCAGCTACGGTCCCGAAGGCGACGCCTTCTGGGTCTTCTGGGTAGCGGCCGTGATCAGCTCAGCCATCTGCATCTTCATCATCTACCTCGACCAGCTACGTGGACTCGACTTCTGGGTGGAGATTTCGGCATCTGATGCCGTTGAGGCCATGATGCGGAGGCAACCGACGAAGACGTTTACCCCGGAGGAGAGCGATATTGGTGGGGCTTTGGGACCGGGACCGGGGTCTCTTGCTGGAGAATATACCGGTGAGAACGGAGATGTTCTCCGTGTGGGTGTGGACGAGGGCGTGGCTGGGAGGCCTGTGATTTGGTTGCAGAGATCGCATGATGGGCATGGTGATCGGGCTTGGAGGCGGGATCGTTTGGGTTGGGGCGGAGCGTGCAAGAAGGCTTTGGGGTATTATTATTTGAAGGGTGGTAAGGTCCGGTTCGATCGGCCGGATCGGGAGGGAGGCAGCAGGAGGTATTGAAATTTAAGGTTAATGAATAACTGGGCTCGGAAGAAAGAGCCCGAGGAGAGAGTGTACAATAGCTACAACTGCAGCGAGGCAAGACAACAAATAACCACCAACCGCCATCTTCTTCAACTGTTCTCTCTTCGTAGGCGTGAAGTATGTCTCCTTTTCTTCTCTCATCTTGATCTGACTTATACGAAACCCGGAAATCAGCCATTCCCATACGATGGAAGGAACCCTTCAGACTCCTCCCTCCCTTCTTCCTCACCACATCCAAGCTCCACCATATCCTTTATATATGAGGATATAGCAAGAACTTCCAACCAAGCAGCTCAAGTGGAAAGACCACGACTAGTGGCCAAGTGGTCATTGGAGCGCTCAGAAGGTTAGAAAATTGCAATTTTCGTAGCTCGCGGCAAGCAATCAGGATTCGATCCTGGGAGGGTGCCGTGAGCGAGCTTTTTGCCTTTCTTTTTTCTTTTTCTTTTCAACATACATAGTATTCACACATGGTTTATTTATTGTTCATTTTTAATTTATTCTCTTAGATCTGATTTTTATTTGGCATTCGCATTCGGTATCTATTTTAATGCTCTGAACAATTTATCTTGCACGCAACTGATGTCTTCGAAGCTGTGTAAGTCGGAATCGGCTCGGAGACTACAAGATACTCTGTGTCCTCAATCCCCAATCCCAGAGTCCCGGTCTTTGCAATGTGTAAAGAACCAGGGTTACGTCGACCGAGCCTCTTGCAACATCTTTTGATGTGAGGTGTAACCCCGTGTTTTGACCTCAGCATGCTGTTTCTGATCATCCAAGACTGCAAGACCAGGAAAGCCACACGCGGGAAAGAAAATGCGGATACAGCCGGTTAATATTCCGGCACCTGGATATGCGTGCCGACTTCTCGATAGTAATGATGGGTATCGATAAGAGTGATTGTATGTGAATTGTGAGATTTGGGATTGTCAAGGCTGTTCGTGCGCTAGGATGAAGAGATGTTCAAGGCGTGCTGTAATGTAAATGGTTACCGGGCTTTTACAACGGAGCATCCTTCAAAGCTCGAACAGAGCTCTCAAATACAGCCGTGATCTCCGCCGCCAGGATTCTCGATTCGGCCTTCCCATCTAGCATCCGATACACAAGATCCTCTACCAAATCTGCACGGTTCAACTGATCCCTGTCACGAGTGATCGAACTGACCCATGACATCATCCGCCTGCGGCTGTCGGTATCGGGATCTATCACATCACGGATAGCCCACCCCTCAGTCGCCAGTTCCGGCAGGCGTACTTTCCTTAGCACATAGAACATCGTAACGCCAAGTGCCCATACATCTCGAGAAGGGTTCCTAGTGTTATCAGAGAGAAAATCGAGCGGGATATACCAGGGAGTACCCCCCAATAAGCGCTGTCCAGGACCAGAGGTAGCTAGACCAAAATCGAGGAGAACGGCGCCTCGCTGGGGAGAATAAGCTATATTTCCTGGTTTTATGTCATTGTGAACGATCTGCTGAGTCGTGAGGTATGTCAGAGCAGATGATATGTCACGAAGGATTGTATACGCATCCGAGGACTCGATGAGGGCAGGCGTTCGACGTATATAGCGAAGAGGCGACCATCGAAAGCCTTTAGTGAAATGATGTTTTGCTGTTGGTTATTGTTAGAAGGTGTGCACTAGTGAGACTCGTCGGGACCTGGAGGAGGGGCTAAAATTGAGAACTAACTTACGTGATTGAGCCTTTCTAACATGGTCTTTTCTCGCTTCCAGGCCATGGCGCAGTCCATCCGGTCCTTGGCTGTCTTTGCTTCATATTTGATAATTTTAGCTACAATTCTTTCCGATAATGCTGAGTGTTGGACCGCAAACAGGCTGGCAGATCGTGTCACCGCAATCCGCTCAAGACGACGCAATTCATAAGAGGACGGCATGGCGCTCTGTGCATCAGCTGGTGTCTCGGAAAAGGAGATGAGGCCTTTTTCGGTATCTGGGGACTTTGTGGTTCGGATGATGGCCAATTCCCCATTTACGAGGTCTAGGAGCGGTGTACCTTTTGTTGGGATTTGGCGAACGGGTGTCGTTGCAGACACCGGGGCCGTAATGGTCTTGGGGTCGGCCCCTCCAAGTGTCTGCTGCCCGGGGAGGGGGAGGGCAGTTGGGGCAAGGACGACCTCCGTCATATCCTCTTCGCCTCTCCGTCGTTTAATAGCCAGGTCCTCGTCCGCAGAAGCCGGGCGCTTAGCTGAAGTCAAAGAGCTAGCGAGGGCTTCATGTATGGTAACAGAGAACTGTCTCCGGAGTATCAAGAAATCGACGAGATGTTGCTCAACCATGGCATCATCACCCGCCACCGAAATCCGCCAGATTCCAGGCGCAACTGCGTGGCCTTGATAGCTTAACACGCGCTTTCGGCTTACTATGGGATCCAAACCGGTGAGGTGGATCTTCACCGTCGACTGGTTAAATAGGAGGCAGCTATCGTTGGCTGGATTATAGTATATCCTGCACTGGAGATGATAAGGTATGAGGCGTCGGGGTGGGGGGGTCGCAGGGCGGGTTGTAGAACGGGATGGATATGGCGAAATCCACATCTTCCGTACGCTTCACGACGCTGAACATGTCCCAGCCCCCGACGCTGTGGGGAACTCGGAAGACGGCTGAACTTGTTCCTCCTGGCTGATGCTGGTAGGCGAGAACAAGACGGGCGTCCGGTGACGAGGCGAGCCGTGCGTCTGCGAAAACTTTGGTTAGGTCATCGATGAGAAGGTCAGCCGGTGTTTCTAGTGCCGTTGCTTCGGGGATTTCTAGCTCATCCCCTCCGCTTTCCGGTTCTAGCCCTTCCCTTTCCGATTCCGGACCGGGAAGGGGCGGCACGATTCCAGTAGCCCTTCCACTCCGTCCTTTGCCCCCGCATTCAGCTTGGGCCTGTTCGACACGGCGCTGCACCTCTGCAGAATCACTAAACGGCCGGGTCGAGCCCCCTCCACTCGGTAGCGACATTGGGAAGGAAGGGCTGGATGGCAGAAGAGAGAACGGTGTAAGGCAACGTGTAAGAGTAGCTGGGCGCAGGAGCCACGCTACTTACGGTCAAGTACCGCTGCTATCTTCGGCTGGCTCAGATAGCTCAGCCGGGGGTTCGAATCGGAGGATGAGCGGGGTTAAGCAGGATATTCACCCTCTGCTCGCGGGGATATATAAGCAGGTCGGGCCTTGGCCAGGCTCGCTGCCTGCTGCATCGTTCCTTAGGGGGCGGCCTCATTGGTTCCTCAATCTTGTGTGTGGTAATTGTGTGTCGCAATTGCGTCTGGCAAGGCATAACAGCTTTGAGGTGCAAAGCTGTGTAAAGTGGTAATCGCATTGCTCAGTGACGTGCGGCTTGAGCTTGAACGATTACGACGAGCAATTAGTTGACGGCGGAAGGAAAGCAGTGGTCCCAACTGCCACAGTCACAAAATCACATCTTGATGTTTCCCTGCCTGTTTCCTTCCCTCTTTCCAATTTATTTCCTATTTCCTTTTTCCTGATCCTATTACAAAGGAAGGCGCATTTGCCATTTCAAGTCTCCCTGGCAAACTTGTTTAATTCGACAGCTCCGCGCTGGTTGGATGATTGTGCTTTGCGTATTTAAGTATCGAGATTATTCTACTATACATGGAACATCACTAGAGTGATCTTTTCAGGAAATCAATTTTAAACGGTATTTATAATGCATGTATCAAGGCCCTAGGCAGTTATACGATAGTATTATCTAGACACCTTCGTCACTGAACAACTCACTGGATGGCGCTTTCAAGACAACTCCCAAGCCCGTTTCATCGCGAGACCATGATGATTTGCGATTAGAATACTTCATCACCGCCGACCACAAACCCAACCTCCCTTAACTTCTACGCGCCCAACTCTGCAAGACTATTGAAACTTGGCCCCGAAACTGACCTACCACCAGACCAAGCACGGAGCCGATTGCCAGCACCGGTCACCACTAATGACCTGAATGTCCCCCTTCGACGCGCCGCCCGCCGGTGGGCCCTACAAGAAGAATGAAATCTGGATAAACATAGCGAAGCCGGGGTTCAAAAACCCCAGGAGATTATGGGGTGATTACTGGCAGCGGTTCAACACCATTACGATCCCTCTGCAGGACGAGGATGCCTATTTCGCCGATGCCATTGCCGCCGCAAGTCGTGCCCAGAATCGCGAACACCTCGAGGAGCTTCTTGCCCAGAAATACGCAGAGCGCCGCAAGTTTTTCGAGTCAGCGGTTCGCGAGATTGGTTACGAGTCATTCTCCCTACAGAGACAATTCCCATCGCAGGCTGTACGTAAGGCGGCGTCGAAGGTCGCACAGACTGGTAGCCTGGATAGCTTTATACAGGTCGTTTTCGGAGTCATCTTTGGCTGGGAAGACCGTGGCAAGGTAGATGAACTGCCGAAAGTCAGTACTGCGGAGCCACCCGACTGCTGGGTAAACGACGAAGGCAATGATCTTCGGTGCGATGGTGATGCACTAGATGAAGATGATGAGTCTGTAGGCGACCCGTTCGAATACGAAAATCAACATCCACACTTCTCTGCTCCCTGGGAGGACTGGGAGGACTGGGAAGAAGATGCCTTCAATGATACATCCTGGAAAGTCGCCGAATGTGACGATGATAATGAAGGAGATGGAGAGAAAGAAGGGGATGGGACGCGTGTAGACCAACAACCGTCACCACCGAAATTAACCCACAGCAAAGAGGGAGGAAAGAGCCAAGAAATAGAACCAGACGCTGAGGACCACCCAACCGCATTACCCATCGCAGACGGCACGCCGACAACAAGCACATCAGAAGCACCTCCAACAACCCACCTTTCACCACCACGGCCACGGCCTCCTCCAACGCCACAACCGACGGACGAATCGCCCAGTCTAGCGTCGGATGACCACATTCCCACGATGGCGACTCCCAAACCTTCAGACCCCCCGTTCACCCACACGCCCCAAATATCCCCTGCTGCGCTCCCCGACATGGCCGATGAACTACGGCCGCTGGCAAGTCCAGGATCGCGAACCAAGCAAGAAACAGGAGAGACGAGCGGGTATGGGCAAGGTGGCAGTTTATCAACAAGCCCCAATTCAATCGGGAAGAGGCGCTTTTGCGAGTCTAGTGGCGACATGCGCGAGGACGGTGAGGGACACGAGCGCCGGAAGCGGCGAGCTGTTATGGGTGGTGTTAACTCGTGATTGCGTCGTATGTCTCTCCGGCTGCGTGGACGCTTGGTGTTATCCCAAGTGGCGTCGGTGGATACCTCCAGAGGCGTATATCACTGTCAAACCCTCTAGAAGGGCAACCAGGTTTTAGATGGAGATGGCGTGTTCTCCTGAAATACTGATAACGGGAAGTCCATAGGGCGCGCCTGTCCCATTGGGCCGAGAGAAATCCTTCTCTAGTAGCTTTTGGTGAGACTGGGGACCCATTTTCCCAGGTATTTTATCTACATGCGTCTGAAGATCAGTGCGAAGAACAATGCCGCATAGAAGTGCTGGTAGGTCGAAACTAAGACAGTGATGATTGAGGAAACTGCGTAGGTTCGGAACACATTAAGCCTTCCGAAGCCTGGTCTATAGAACCAAGCTCTACGATATCACGAAAACTCCAGGGAATGAGCGGTTGCCATCAACACATATCCGCTTTCAACACATTCTTCTGACACGGAGCGAGGACTGAAAAAAAAAAATTTTTTAAGAAGAAAAGAAAAAAAATTTCAGGGCGGCCGAAGTAGTCTTCGGAAGGGGGACTTCGTCAACGGCCTGGACCGACGGCGGTTCGCCGCCAAGCTTCAAAGGATATACCAGGAAATATTCCATGGTCGCGAGTATTTCGCCATCCTGCGCGAGCATATCGACGAGGACGACGGTGATGTCAATAAGAAGGCAAGCTCACAGGCGGCGCTGGGTTTTTGCTGTGTAGTCAGGTTCTAATTTACGCTTACACCGATATTATGGAATTAGACGTCTAGAGTGCTCATTGATGTCTCCGAAATTATATGTCCGTTTCCTTAGTTTCGAGGCAGTGTTGGTGGCTTCCGGCTGTGGATGGACTATTAGGGAGACCGGAGACCAGGAGGAAGGCCCTGAGGATGATTGTCACCCCTCTCAGACAATGGGCGACAATCATGATTTTCGACAAGGATCTTGTCCAACAACATGCACCGTTATGCCGGCTTCCGAAAAACTCCTTGCCGACTTAATCTTCCAGAGATTTCTGACTCGTAGAAACCGTCAACTGCAGCCTCGTTTCCGCGACGCCGCCTTAATGAGAAATAATGTGGGAGGACCCGGAGAATAGTTGAAGGAATGGAGTGATGTTAACGAACAGGGAATTGATAGATCGCATGTACCGGTTCAGGCACCAATGATACTGTCCAACTGCGTGGTCAATACCTAATGAGACGGGTCTAGACTCTCGAGCAAGTGACCCGTCCACTTGTCTCGGATGTCTATCACATTCAAAATCGAAATGATCATTTTACCTTGCACGTTCATCCTTACAGAGCGCTGGGAGAAGCCACGCGTGGTAAGAAGATCCGAAGCACGAAGCGCATTGCCATTTCCTGGCGTCTAATTGGCTAAAATGACGACAACCCCGCCGAGTATTAGTGGACTTGTAGCCAGTACGAAGCAGCAGGCAAGGATCAAGAGGCTCCTTCCCTATTCCCTCTGGCTTGGCTGGTCCTGCCTCAGCTTCGGTTGCAGTTGTCATCCCAAGTAAGAAAGTACTTTAGACACTGTAGCATTGTAGCATTGCACTGAGTAATACTAGTCCATTGTCCCTCGCAGGCCGAGATCACCAGAACGGAGCCATGGTCTTGGACTCTTGGAGCGGCGGCTTTGTTCCATCAATGAACCCGACCCCAGCCGGATTCAAGCAGAAGAAAAAAAAGTCACTGACATCACCAAAACCAAGGAAAAAGAAGGAAGAGAGAAATTCCTTCCCCCCCCCCTTTTAATTCTGCAACATTCTTACCAATCTGATTTCTACCACGGAAGATCAAATCTTCACTTCCACCAAGCTTCCATTTCTATCAACAGTAGCACAGCATTGAAGTCTATTTAATCCCCGAGCTACTTGTCACTTTATCAGTTCAGCCATTCACATCCACGATATCCCCTCCTCCCACTCAGCTGAACACTAAAGCACTAAAGCGAAAGCTCCCAAATCAATTCCTCGAACAAACAAACGAGCGCCTGCACATGTCAAAATAAGCCCAACCACAACGACCAAAACCATCACCTCAAGCTTAGATGGCATCGATTATCTCCCAAGCATCCACGAGGACCGCCCGCCGCACGTTCCAGACGAGTGCCAGCGCGAGTCTGCGAACCACTCCAGTTCGGACGAGGCGGTTACTTTCGTCGAGAGCGATAGCGGCGCGACACCTTCCATCCTTGTCGTCGGGGAAACGCCTCAGGGTGCCATGTCACGATATTGAGGCGTTACAAAGTGCTAGGACGCAATGTTTGGCGGGGAGAGAGGTCGTGACGCTGCAGGTGTCGAGGTCGTACTGGGTCCAGGCTGGCGAGGAGCCCGAGCCGGAGGAAGGAGGAAAGAAGAAGCTGGATGATGAGACGAGGTTAAATCTAGGAACGAGTTGAGTTCTTCCCCTTCTCCCATTCCTTGACAATTCCAACCAGAGAAAAAAAAAAGACCACCCCAGACAATATAAACTAACTACCTCGAACCGCAGCAATACGAATCCTCAAAGACCGCCTCCCCACAATCCTCCAACAACCC
>SJVG01001078.1:0-11537 GCA_034774675.1 Scedosporium minutisporum
CTCCCCCCCGGCCCCCCATCTTTTACCTACCTTTTATTTTCCCCACGTCTTACCAACCCTCCACCGGCCATGTCCTCCTCATCGGGTGTCCTAGGCCATTGCGAGCGCTGCGACTGTCCTAAAGATATTCACTTCTATGCCAACTGTCCGGGGGTGGATTATAACAGGAAAACGAAAAATTCAACCCCCTGTAACGTTGTGTGGGCACGATGCACAAATAGATCACATACCGAAATCCGAAGCGTTGCCGAGGAAGGCTTGGAAGACGACGGGCTCTTTTCGGACCAATACATCGATTGTGTGCGTTGCCCAAATCACCCTGCCGCGCACCCCAACGGATTCGGCAACATCGGGGCGGACGGCATTGTTTTAACGGCAGACGAGGCGGGGGTTCCGTACTCTGCCTTGCGGCGGGAATCCAAGCTCGGCTCGGAGCAAGAAGGCAGAAGAGTGAGGCAGCCGACGAGGAAGGACAAGGGAAAAGACCCAGAGAAAGAGAAGACCAAGAAGGGGAAAGGCAAAGAGAAGGCCAAAGAGAAAAAAACAGATACGGCTAAGGCTAAGTCAAGTTCAGCATCTCATCAAGCCAAGGAAGCCACAGCGGAATCATCGGATGAGCTCACGAAGGGCGGTAGTTGGAAAGGCAAGGGGAAAGCCGTTCATGATAAAGCTCGCAAAACGGTGGTCGTGTCCAAACCATTTGCCGGCAGCTCCAGTGATGAGCTAGCCGCAGATGTAGATGAAGAGTATCTAGCCATGCAGATGCATCAGCTGGCCCTGCAAGAGCGACAGCAAAGCACGGTGGGGGGTTCCAGCCGCGAACAAGAGGCTGAAGGGGCAACGGAGCAAGATCTTATTCCTGTCGACATCTACCTGAAGCAAGGGTTGGTGTGCTTTATGTATTCCGGGGAGGAGATTAAGACGCGGCCGACGCGGTGGATGACCTACGCTGCGGACGACGGTGCTCCGTGTTATGTGTTCGAGAGTCAGAGTCTTGGTCTGACGTTTTACACGTATACCTGGGTAGGAGTCGATGAGGAAGATGAGCAGGGAGGGTCTCGAAAGAAGGATAAGAAGGAGAAAAAGAAGGAGAAGAAGGAGAAGAAGTCGAAGTCATAACGAAGCTTTCGCGTTGAAAGTTGATGGCTGGGTCTCTTTTTTTTCTCCTTTTGTTTTTCTCTTACTTTTTTTTCCTTTTTTTTCTTTTTAATTTTAGGAAATATAGTTTAATGAGATTCTGCCGCTCATGCTCTTCTGCATCCTCTTCTTCGATACGTGCTGTATTGTACATGTTGGACTTGAATGGGGGTTTGTGAAATGGATTGGAGAGATCTGATTGTCGCTTAAGACGAAGTTCATCAGATTGATGAAGGTCGAGTATGAAGTCGGTGACGATGGCTTGAACCGGCAATGACGGGCCGGTACAGCTGGCCAGGGAAGAGCAGCGAATGGCACAACTGGCATGCGAGAACTAACACAGCACAAGTGACAAACGAGGCAATATTAGAAGGTCTGTCGCCCGCACAACTGGCCAGGCTGGGAGATGGAGGGAACTCCCCAGCAAGATGTATCTAGAGAACCATCCTCTGACTACCATAGCTACTATAACTCTACATTGATATTATCTTCTGTACGAGAATACTGCCGTAACAAGTGACGGTGGAACGTCTAGCTACGACAATACTGCTCTGTCACCTTTGAGCACAGCTGCCATGGACACGAGCATTTCTCCTCGACGCCAAGCAGCCAGGAGGCTGCCACAGTCCCATCTTCCCGCGCCAGCAAATGTTTCTGGTATGCCTCTCAAACCTTTCGCCGCAGACCCGTCCCTGAATTCGTCCTTTTTCCAACCCGCCCTACTAATAGTATTCCGACTCCACTTATAGGGCCGACAAGCGACGGGCGAAGTCCATTGCCGAGCACCAACCCGGCGCCTCTCAGGCATCGGAAACGGCGACGGGCCCGTCGGGATACCACGGCCACTCTGAGCAAAGGTAAGGAGCACAAAGTGAAGGCGCGAAGGCGCTTGGGGAAGGGAGGGAGGTTTACACGGGAAGAGGATGCGCTACTTGCAGATCTCAGGAGGGATGATCGTCGCCTCATGAGATACACAAACAATTCACGAGCAAGTTTCCAGAGCGGAGTCGTGGCGCTTTGCAGGTGCGTTACTCTACAAAGCTCAAGGGCAGTTGAGTCTTGGAAAGCCTTTTTTAATTCATGTAAAACTGCGAGTTGTCGGTCGTTTTGTTTTATTTCAACACTGAATGTGCAACATGATAGTAGGCGACCCGCGCTGCGGAACCTGTAGTCGGCCCGCGCCTAGTGAAGCCAGTCCACTGGAATCTACGGTATCTCCCAACTGTTCTATTATGTAATCCGGACCCACAAAGAGAGGTGAGTTTTCACCTGTCTTGGTGGGTCCACATCTGAATCGAAAACGCCTCTGAAAGAGTATGATATGAGTAGGCAACAGTCAATTAGGGACAAATTGATCAATGTTCATCAGAACTGAAGCCTCAACGTTGTGACTGCGCTGGCAACGAGCAGCGGCAAGCCCGATTCATCCAACCCGGCCAGTTACGCACAGCAGGAATGCATCAGCTCCTTCAGCCCAATCTTTTTTTAATGGCCCACTTCGTGGCTGCTAAATCTCGTCCACAGGCATTCACTCACACACCTCCTTCACCCTGCAACCACAACAGTACGACGTATTTTGATCCCTCCACTTCATTTCATTGAGAGAGATGGCTTCCTGCTCTCCTTTTGAGGATTATCAAGTAGGTCAGGTTTTGACCTTGGGCGTCATTCCCGAGCCCAGCGAAACACGCTCGGCCTCAATAGTTCGTGCACAAATTCGGCAGCTCCAGAAACCCCGCACGCTTTCTTGCTGCATGATCGTAGACCTTCTGGGCGAAGGTTATCCCGACAATCCGGTATTTCTAAAGCTTTACGACAGGCGCTTCTCAGAGCAACTTCGGCACGATCACGGAATCGACCCATGGACGAAGGATGCGGAAAAAGAGTATATCAACGCCGTCCGGACAGGTGTAGCACGCCAATTTCTTCACAATCTCCACACCATCCCCAATTTTGAGGAAGACACTGGGGAGACTTGGGACGACGGCCAAATCGAAACATTTCTGACTGACCAAGTTCACGAACTCTTCGACGCTGAGACTACTGTGTATGATACCCTTCATGACATCCAGGGGAAGCTGGTTCCCCGCCTCTTAGCATGCGTCCATCTCGACCTCTCACTCCCGAACACCGGCATCGTTCACGTCGACACTACGGAACTGTTTTGCGTCAAGGGTATCTTACTTCAGTATATCGACGGTTTCTCCCTATCGAAGGTGCAAGATCACGCGCCCAAATCTGAATGGCAAGGCATCGTCGATCAAGCCGTCGCTATCGTTCAGGTGGTCGGCGACCACAACATCCTTAACAGAGATGTTCGGCCTGACAACTTTATCATCCAGCGGGACAGGAGCGGTTGTTACAGGGTGTTCATGATTGACTTTGGTCTGGCTAGATTGCGAGGCTGGGACGAGTCGGACCGCGATTGGGCTAAAGCCAAGCTGAACAAGGACGAGGAGGGAGCGGTTGGATTGGTGATGAAGAAGCGACTTGCTAGAGAAGGCTTTGAGCTCCGATTCGAGAATTCCGATAGGTATATGGAATGGGCTGGCGGAGATGACGAATAAGTGGATCTGTCCGGCTAGAGGGTCGAGGCTATCAATAGGCTTAATTATTACAACTCTTATCTGATCAGGAATTCGTGTATCACGTTCCCCCTGTCTAACAATAATACCATCATTAGTAAACTTGGTACTTGAAAATATGATCTGACGACGTGATGTTCAAAACTTCTGGCAGGTCCCGAGTGGATCGTTAGGGACTGGCCCACATTGTCCAAACTTCCTGAAGCGAGGATACTTCTCAGCCATTTTGCGGGCCTTCAAGCCATCCATAGAACCACGTACGGGAGAATACATCGACAACGCCTCGGAAGTGCGAGACCTTCACCAGCCGCAGCTTGAGCGCCGAAAATTTGTTTGGCTCTGCTCCACATTGTCCAAGCTTACATAAGGAGAGATGCAGCTCATGCACAGTAACAGGTGGTTTTCCACCTTTCGCAGTAGGTCGTACTTGGAAGCATCTCGTAGGCGTTGTTCTCGAGATTCCTGAAGATCGATTTCCATCTTTTCATTATAATATTTAAAGATTCGAAAATAGAAGTGAGAAACTAGATCTTATTTGTTGCAAGGAACTATTAAAATTGAGAACTCGCAGGCGAAGGCGACTCAGCACACATCCACCCGCGCGAAGAACCCGAGCAACCCGTTTGAGGAGAGAAGGCCCCTGGCTTTCTAGTGAAGACGAACTCGGCATGTTAGGGGCGTATCTCATCAGACCACGGGACAAGCTATCCGGGCTGTGGTTGAAGGGATACGACTTGGACCGCCGGAGAGAGCAGCTCCATCTGCGAACCACTAGTCCTAGCCCAACCCTAACCATCTCTACAGTTTACTAGCCAAGAGCACTCTGCGCATCAGAAACGATGTCAAAAAACGACGGCTGGGCGGCGTATGTCTTCCGCCAAATCTCACTCCCATTCTCTAGAATCTTGACCTTGTATTCTCCCGAGGACGTCTGTAGGGTTTTCATCGTCCATTTTCCACCGGTGCTGGACTTGCAGTCGCCGTGCACATCCCGCCACTGCCCAATGGGCACCCAGTTTCCCGTCATACTGTTGGCGTCGAGGTTGTCGACATAGTCGGAAACGGTCTGCTTCTTCCTGCCCTGCTCAAATGAATCAGCTCCGGTTCGTAACCTTCGACTTCGACTAGCAGACAACGCCGAACGCGAGACAACTGTGCAGTCAGTCTTCGGGCGAAGCCGTCCACACAGCGTACACTGGGGAGGGGGGACTAACCATGGTAACGAGACTGAAGGTGATGATATGGTGAAGGCAACAACGGAAAGTGAAGCGATGGGATGCTGAATTCGCTGGTGTATAGTCTTGTTATTGGAACGAGGTGACTTGGTCTTCCGTGAAATCGGCAAACTTGGAGGAAACAAAACCACATTTTATCATCAGCAGATGATCTCGAGAATCGTGCACGGGGACAAGCATGTTGTTCCTGCTGTGGGACTAAGCGCTTAGCCAAATTTCCACAGTTGCACGTCTATACCCATAATCACTCGACTCCTCGAATCGATTGGACTGTTGGTATTATCACGGTCTGTTGGCTCACGGTGGGATCGCCCCTGCTTCCTTTGCTACCCGACTCTCGGAATAGATTGGACTGTTGGTGCTGGTAGTTCATGGTCTGTTGGTTCACGGTCTATTGGTTGACGATGGGGGAGAAAAAGCAGATCGAAATCCCTGATCGGACGGGTTGGGTCTTTCAGCGGCACACAGGACACAGGAGACAGAACACGGCACACGGTATACGGTACACGGTACACGGTACACGGCACACAGAACCGGCACACAGAACCAGCACACGGTACCCACACTACTGGTAGGCCAACCTTGCGCCTCCACAGCCGGGGCATATTTCACAGTGTATCTCACCGCCAGGACTTAATTCACACCTACATATTCACAGCCAGTACATATTCACAGCCAGTACATATTTCACACCTACATATTCACAGCCAATACATATTCACAGCCAGTACATATTTCACACCTACATATTAACAGCCAATACATATTCACAGCCAGTACATATTTCACACCTACATATTCACAGCCGTCTTGCTTATTTCTTAGATCTGTATCCTATTATTTCTCAGCCTTCATTTCAGGTGGCATGCCACACCATGAGAATAGCGGGAAAACGGATCGAGATGGCCTGCCGGGCTGCCCAATCAGTAATTTCTTAGGGCTCCATTCCCCTGAGACGTCGAAGCAGACAAGCTACGATGACTAGTATGACCGAGCCGAGATTAGTTTTGAACACGTCATAGAGGCTCGGATCTGTGGAGAGGGCTCCGTAGAAAGGGTCGAGAATGCTGTCCCTCCTGTTGGGCCTCGATGAGTAGATGTAAACGTGGACCACAGATACCCTCGAGGCGTATCCTACTGCGTCAATGCCGGCCTGCAGAAAATCAAAACACCCTGCAACTGATAAAAGGATGGGGTATTCCAATACTAACTATTAGAAGCTCTATACCATACCAATGGCATACGAATGACTTGGCGGTCTATATAATATCCACTTCCTCACGGTATCTATTATCAGTGTGCCTTGCATGCTACTATATCATAATCCCGAATCTCATCTTGGCCAAACACTCGAATCGACATGGAAGATTCTCGTGACGCAGCGATAGATTTAGATTTACTCTTCTCGGATCCGCCCCCCCCTCCCCCTAAGTCAGCACCTACTATCAAAGTTGAGCTGGCGTCGAAGTTGGAATATAGGCGCGTAGATGAAGTGTACGTACGGAACGCCGCGATCATGGAATGCAAACTAATACTATAACAGCTGGGATGACAAGGCTGGAAGGTATATGCTAGTTGACCTGCTTGACTCTCAAGGAGACGAGGAGCTTGATCAATACGTGTTTGTTGTCCGGGGTAGAATCGGTGAGTCCCGGTTTGGTCCAGTTTTTTTACGTCGCTAATACAAGAGCAGACCGAACCCTTCAGAAAACGACTACCTACGTGGACATCAAATCGTCCTATATACGGGATTTCTTAAAGAAAGCCTGTCGAGATATTCGCGGTGTTTCTCTACAGAGCAGAAAGCCTTCGGTATGAGTTTGTAGTCATCTCCAACATATTATTGCTAATCATTTACAGATTGAGCAAAATACTTTATTTCACGTTCGCCATGAGATAAAACAACTCCTAGAGCTTAGTGAGGAGAATCCTCGGAACGCTATGGCAACCTCTCACCTACGTCTATTCGTAGCTTATCTCGATACGGCATTCCCTCCAATTACTGAGAATCTCTCAGCTCTGCTTACGAAGGGCGAAATTACGTACGACCTCCTATGGGCCCTTTTCAAGCCAAACGCGGAGGTCTACACCACATGCAAAGGGACTGGAGCGCCGAGGTGTGTCCTATTCAGCCACTGCGAAGAGCAAATGGAAATGGGTGGCGCGAGATACATGTATCTCGAAACTCGCTATATACACTATGATGGAAAAGTCCTGGGCGAGGTCCCCGCCAGCGCTAAGATCCCATACTTCTTGGGAACTAAGCCGATCGAACACCTCGGGGCATATCCTCTTCGGTACCATGCTGAGAGGGACGAGATCCGAAAACGCCTTGTCCAGTACGGCCGCACTTTTGTCTCACTGATGGGCGTTCAGCATTGTCAATACCAAGGAAAGGCATTCTATATTGATACTAAACACGACAATAGCATAGAGTCTCGACACATCAGGAAGGGAAGGATCATCGTAGATGCTATCTGTTTCCAGGAGCAAATGCCCAACTATCCATGCCCACGAATCCAAAAAGTGAGACCGAGATATTCAGGCAATAACTCGACGAAACCTTGCGGTATCAGCCCTGGGGAAGTCGAGGAATGGCAGTTCCTCATTTGCAGCCCGACAGTATTTGGTTTCTGCCTGAACAGCAAGCAATTTTGTTCGTTGGTGCCCATCCCCGAGGGTGATAAGTCTGCTAATAAACTTCAGTCGAGTTTGCGGTGTCTAACATTAGCGACATCGAATGGAGCCCATCTTCTTTCAACGACGTCAAGATCCCGGAGAAACAGAAGACTTCTATTTGGGCGCTTACCGCGACATATCTAAATAGAGAACTCGATAATAGTTTCAGGGACCTCGTTCAAGGCAAAGGACGCGGCACCAATTTTCTACTCTAGTAAGTTGCTTAGCATTTCCGTGGGAAGCTTCTACACTAACGAGTAGGAACAGTGGGCCTCCCGGCGTAGGTAAAACACTGACAGTAGAGATGCTTGCGGAGACATTCAAGGTCCCACTTTATACGGTACGTTTTTGGTCAGAAAGGTTAGGAAGGTCTTCTTGCTAAATAAAACTAGGTTCCAGCTGGGCAGATTGGAACAGATCCAGTCCAAGTGGAAAGAGAACTAACCACGATATTCACCATTGCAAACCGCTGGAAAGCAATCTTGCTACTTGATGAGGCGGACGTGTTCCTAAGCCAGCGCTCTCGCGATCCGCATCTCAGCGCCCTCGTTTCCGTATTCTTACGTGAACTAGAGCAGTATGAGGGGATATTGTTTCTCACAACGAACCGCGTACAAACCTTCGACGAAGCCATGATAAGCAGGATACACCTTGCGTTGAAGTACGGGCCGTTGTCTCAAGATGCCCGTAAGGGAGTTTGGAAGTACTTCTTAAAGCAGGCTCGCACTACAAGTGGAATGCCGGCTTGTGATGAGAAACAGCTCGACGAACTAGCAGAGAAGGAGCTAAACGGTCGTGAAGTATGGCTACTGGTGGTCTTCTATCTAAACGAGCAACACTAACTGTCTTTACAGATAAGGAACATCGTTTTCGTAGCACGGTCAGTAGCAGAGTATGAAGGCACAGTCGTCAGCAGGGCTCATCTGGATGATTCTATTGGAATGAGGAAGCAATTTTTTAATGATTTTTGCGGGGTTGGAGCAGTTGAGAATCTAAGCTCGTATGTCTAGGGGAGAGGAGATCTTGCCGAACTTTTTTTTTTTTTTTTTTTACTGGAGTTGTTTCCGCCGACGTACGTATTAGGCATGCACCAGATTGTAATCAGTTTAGTTTAATCTATCGTTTCGGGTATTTATTTGGAGACGTAGAAGGCCGTTAGCTGTACCCGTTTGCGGAGGCGCTAAGGAGGGAACGAAATGGAGCTATCTATGATGCAAGAGTGGGGCGGCAGGCGCCTTTAACAAACTTAAACGGGGTCGACAAAAGAGAGAGAGAGAGTAGACTACGACCGCAGCACCTTCTCGTTGGCTCTCGTATTTATATCGGCAGAATCTGAGATAATGGTGCTGTCAACCCTTGATTCCACTTGGATTCGTTCACGTTCTTTTGACACCTGATAAATGAACTGAGGGAATGGGCGTGACGCCTCGCGCAGCCCGCCGCTCCGCAACTGACTAGCGATTTGAGCAAAAAATGCCACCTTTGTGTTTGTGTGTGTGTGTGTGTGTGTGTGTGTGTGTTTGTGTGTGTGTGTGTGTTTGTGTGTGTGTGTGTGTTTGTGTGTGTGTGTGTGCGTGTGTGTGCGCAATTCTTACGTCCTCCTTCTCCTCGTACCCCCCGATCTCCCTTACTAGTCTCGCCGTCTCACTCACCTCCAACGTTTCCCCCCGCTTCTTCGTGCGTCCCGGCGCAAAGAGCTGGATCACAAGCTTCGCTCTCGCCGGGGAGGTACAGGGCATCGAGTGGCGTTTCCCGAGGGAGAGACATGCTGGCGGATACACTCAAGATCGACGCACTCGACGCGCTGCTTTTGAGTCAAAAATCCCCAATCCCAAACATTTTCAGGCGATTAGCAGATGAAAGTGAAACTTGCATGCAATGGTTCATGGGGCTTTTTCGGTCCCCGGATCCTGTAAATTAAATAGGAGTACCTAATATATCCCGAACTAGCGATTTGAGCAATAAATGCCACTTTGGTGTGTGTGATGCTTACGTCCTCTCCTCCTTCTCCTCGTATTCCCCAATCTCCCTTACCGGTGTTGCCGCCTCACTCACCTCCAACGATGCCTTAAACTTCCTCACATCTTTGATCAGAGTTCCAGTAGCATCTGTCAGCTCCGCCAGAGCGGCATCCACTCTGGCCCCCAATGCAGGATTCTCCTCGATTTCCCCCCGCTTCTTCGTGCGTCCCGGCGCAAAGAGCTGGATCACAAGCTTCGCTCTGGTCGGAGAAGAGATATGTCGTTTGTAGAATTTAACCAGGTCCTCCTTTTCGAGCTTTCTCACATAGTCCGCAATCTGCCGGTCTAGATAAAAGTTAGTACAGACAGCCTACTGAGCCTCGGAGCACTTACAGTTAAAGCCATAATGCCCATCAGAAATCTCGTCCCAGTGGTAAGAGCTCTCCTCTTCCAGAGTCTTGAACTTTTTGAGCAATCCAGTAATAACACTGGCTTTATGATCTTGAAAGTCTGTGTTAGTCATGTTCTCCAGCTGCTCTCCAAACATCACAAGGAAGGCATCGACCCGAGACTCAAGGTATTGCGGTGTCTGCTCGCTCTGCACCTGGAATCCGATTCCACAGGTAGTGTCAAACCACTTGGCCGAGCAGGAAACGACGTATCCGAGTTGCTCCTCTGTCCTCAGCTGACTAAACGCAGGCTCAGACATTACTTGGCAGATAAGTCGAACCCTGGCTTCTATATCTGGATTGCCTTTATCGCCAGCATAAAGACAGTACTCGATGCAGTTGTTCACATTGTCCGGATCTTTGAGCGTCTTCTGGAAGATGTAATTCGAGCCGGGCGGCAGGATGAGAGAGCGCACGGATGGCCACTGTGTCTCTGGAAGGATTCGGAACCCCAACGTCGACTGTACCATGTCTGTCAATCGCAATGCCTCTCTCTTCTCGATATTTCCGTGGATGTGTTGCTCAATGTGCATCCGGTCCAGAAGCAGCGGTAAATAGCTCTGCAGTACCTCGGCTGTAATGCAGGGGAGCTCCTTTGTGAATTCCTCCGTGATATAGCCACATTCCCAGCTCAACCAGGCGAGGTATTCGCCTGTCTGACGGTATGGAGGTTGAAGCTCGTCATTCTCGTAAGCTCTCCCTAGGTATTCCTTGATCACGTTAAACCTAGCGTCTTGGATCTCAAGATTGCGTATTGCTCGTAATATTTTTTCCAGAGCCACGGACGACTTGTGGTCATAGCCACTGACGGTGAGGTACAGCCCACGGCGATCCAGGCCGATGTTGTAGTGTAGACCTGCCAGTCGTGCATCATATAAAGAGGTCTCGAGATCATCCAGGACTAGGTTTATAAATAGTCTGGTCTTGACAACGTTCTCTGCCGACTTGTAGATCAGGGGACTCTTGCAGTGTACCGTCTGATTTACCCTCGGGACAAAGAAGGTGTCGTCCTTCTTCCACCAGGTGCGGACGAACTCGTCATTGCGCAGGAGGACAGGTGCATCGGCAGGCTCGCTTACTTCCTTCTTCTGCACGTAAAACTTCGTCGGAACAAACGGGTTCTCGCCGGGGAGGTGCAGGGCATCAAGTGGCGTTTTGGTTAAGACCTCCTGCCAGAGTTCCTGCGACCGCCAGCGGAGCACATGGACGGGGACTGGGGAAAAGAAGGGACAAAAAGGAGTAAGTTTTAGGCACCGATCGCTGGGGGGTTAGACCGCTTTAGTATAAACTTTAATCTTTTGCGCCCTGTTTCGCGGTACCTGCATTCGAGATCCAGGAACCAGGAAACCAAATAAACCTCTCCCGGGGGTTTAAACGTTAGCTTGGTACATACTAACCACTTTTAGAAGAGGTATATATACATATATTACTATAGAAAAACAGTCTATTCAAAAGTATCTATACCGTTTCCCCATTCGTAGCAATTACCTT
>SJVG01001079.1:0-11523 GCA_034774675.1 Scedosporium minutisporum
TCTCAGGTCTGCCGCCAGACACGGTCGAGTACGTAGACGTCATCGTATGGGTTCTATCATCGGTGGACATCATCTGGGGTGGGACGATGGAGGAGGTCATGGTATGTGATCGACCGGGGGGAGGGGCGGCGCCGAAGATGTTCGAGAAGGCAGCCTCCCGCTGGTAATTGGCCGATGAGTTTCCTCCATACTCTCGGGGACGATGCGGCGGACCTCGATCGGAAGGATGGTGGTAATCGGCCATGATTGGTCTACGGTTGTCAGGAACAGGAAGAGAAAATCAGCATCTTGGTTCCTTCTAGACTCGAAATGGTTGGCACATTTCAAACGCCACTCGAGCCCCGGTGCGATAATTTGCAGGCAAGGGGGAAGGATGGCTAAAGAGGTGAGGAGTAATAGGACAGGTAGAAGGAAAGAAAAGGGACAAAGAAAAAGAAGAAAAGAAAAAAAGTAAAGAAAAGGAGACTCGAGGTCTATTGTCAAAGGGAGGAAGATGGAGGATAGAAAGAAAAGCCAAAGGGGCAGGAATCGATGAGGGAGCCAAGACTAAGAAAATGGTTGGATAGCCTAGGAGAATGATCCCATACCTTTAGATTAGGCCTGCCAAAGGCCCGGATTGAGGAGGGAGCAAGGGCAGCTGTGGCCTGGCTAGCTGCCCCAAACCTGGTGACACAACTCGCTTTGGAGAGCCAGACTTTCCGCCAGAGTTATTTTCTAGATACAATATTCGTTGGCTCGAATTTCGAATTTGGGTTGTGAATTGATCACCGCAAGAAAGGGGCGGTTCGCGGCCGGGGTGGGAATATTTTTGTATTCTCTCTCCCCTTGGGTCTCCCTCGATTTGGGAGGTGACGTTATATCGGGGCTGCAGCGAAATGTGCCTGGGCTTGGGCCAGGAGAGATTTCCCCCGTTTCGCTCTTTTTTTGGGCGCGCAGAAGGATCGACCTGACGGCAGATTCGGGGGGGAGCTGTCGACCCTGACTCGTCTGTTCGGGGAAGGGAAGGGGGGAGGCCTCGAAGGCGTCGGTCGGCGTCGATGGCGAAGGGAGAGAGGTTGAGGGTTGGCGAGGATTGATGGAGGGCAATGGACCGGCCAAGGGCAAAAAGAGCCGGGAGTGTGATCTGACGTTTGGGGGAAGGGGAAATTGAGTTTATTGAGATTCTAAAAAGTCTTGAAGGGTCACGATCGGCTTGGCCCCTCAATCTCTTCAGAGTTGGCTGCACGCTGCAACTGGTTACTGCATAGTGACCGGGTCCGGCGTTTTGGTTGGTTGGTTAGGCTTTGAATTTAGGGGCGTGGGCCCTGGCTCGAAGCTGCGAGTTGCCTGGCGTTTAGGGCTCTCGTGAGGCGGTGCGCCAGCCCAGCCCAGGCTTCGATAAGGCACAGAGCGGCTGCCACCGCCCTCAAGCGTGCTATACACCCTGGACCCGCAGTAGCGTAGCAATGTCCAATACAATTAATTTGAGAGTGACGTTCAAGCAGTGTTCGAAGGACACACCAGTTGACACTCACTCATCTACGGGGAAGACGACCTCGAATATACACTAGAGCGGGCCTCGTTCAGGCGTGGAAATGGGAACATGTACAAAGAAGCGCACTTAGTCTATCGGAGTCTACCCGGGAGTGCAATTGCTCAGAGACGGCTTCGTTGGAGCCTTTTGAGTGTCTCAACCGTCTCCTATTCCAACGAAGATACAACAAATACATCCACGATGTCAATCAATGACTTGCAATTACCCGATGATCTTGGATATATACGAAGTAGAAAACAAACTTCCAGGAGACAAACACGGAGATAAGGATACAGAAATTCCAAAAAAAAAGAAGAAAAAAAAAAGATTTAGAAATAAGAACAGCTACCAGGATTCGAGATCCGAGTATTTCCCCTGATCTAGCCTCACAGAGAGCAACCTTTCACAAGAAAATTAAGAGGGTTCAGTATGAAACCTTTCCAGCAACTTTGAAATTGGAGCATACGTAGTTCTCTCACTTGCAGCTGTGACCTCACCAGCGACCCTTGAAACCTGCCGAACAACCCGTGCACATCACGTGAAGAGGAAGCCTCCACGCTACCCAGCTGATCATGAAAGCTTGAGGGAAATCTTGCTTACGTACTCACGCAGCAGATCCAAACTTGGAACCAAGCTTCAATGACACCAAGACCAGGCATCTAGTAACAGCACTCCGCGACCCATCCCAGCTATCCGTCATTGAAGCCACCTCCCGTACCTCGTCCCGCCCTATTAATCGTGTCAGCTTCCCCCAAGTCCGGATTCAAGATAGTACACGATGGCGGACTCAGAGATGGCCCCCAAGTTCGCGCCCTTCGTGGGCATGGTACGGTCCCCCGATCTCCCTCGTGAAACCGAGCCCGTCTTGCTTCCTTGTCAACCTCGACGTGCGAGCCTTGCGACGAAGCCAATCTGCCAGTCTAGAAGCTTGAGCTAACAGTGGATGATTTTATGTATAGGCCGGTATCGCCGCAGCCATGACTTTTGGCAGTACGATTATCCCCCGCCCGCCCCAGTCATCTAGTGAAGCGCGAAGGCAGCTCTATTTTTCAAGCAGCAATGTTGCTCCAACGACCCCGAACCGTCAGCTAATGCACAATCTCCTCGTTTTTAGCAATCGGCGCCGCCTACGGCACAGCAAAGTCCGGAATCGGTATCGTCGGTGTCGGTACATTTAGACCAGACCTCATCATGAAGGTATATATCTGCAACCTCCGAGCTTCTTCAGAAACGAAGCTCTCCCTCTTCCCCGATCGAGCGCGGTTTTGCTCAAAGAAATCATCCCAAATCTAGTGTCTCGTCCCCGTCGTAATGGCCGGTATCATCGCAGTCTACGCCCTCGTCATCGCCGTCCTCATCGCCCAAGATCTCAACCCCCCATCCCAGGCAAATTACAGTCTCTTCAAGTACGTTCCCGCGCCACCAGATCCTTCTCCTCTTCTTCTATCAGACCCGAACGGTTTATTTCCCCCCCTTGAATCGGCGGATCAGAGGGACCTTTCTGAAGCGGGCCAAACAAGCTCTTTATGTGATGCTAACTTGCGACGAAATTTAGCGGCTTCATGCACCTCGCCGCGGGCCTCTCCGTCGGTTTAACAGGTCTCGCAGCCGGTTACACTATAGGCAAGGTTGGTGACAAAGGCGTCCGGGCTTATATGGAAGAGGGCAGGGTCTTTGTCGGCATGGTTCTCATTCTCATTTTCGGTGAAGTCTTGGGTCTATATGGGTATGGTCAACCTCAACTCAGTCCTTGCCGAGCCCGGTTGTTTCCTTCTTTTATATGTTCTTTCTCTGTGGGTGGCAAGCTAACATGCTACTCTTTTCATAAAGACTCATCGTCGCTCTCATCCTGAACACGAAGAGCAAGGGTTGATACGTTGCAGACTGTCAGAGTACGAGAAAACCTACTACGGAGAAGCGCTCTTCCCCGCTACGCATATGGACTCGAGTGGGAACCAAAGCATACTTATAATCATTGCATTTTGGCAAAGGAAAAGATTGGGCGGGTTCATCCAACGATGTGAGGGGTCAAGGTCTTCAGTCTCCTCCCTGTCACCACTATTTTTGTATTAGGGGAACATCTAACGGCGTCACTGCGGAATGGGCATTGAGATTTTTTTTTAGGGTAATTCATTTCCTTTCAAACTTGTTGTTCTCTTAAAAAACCTATCTCCAGAGCGACGACTTGGCATAATACAGGGCCTTTCCTCCCCTTTTCACTGCCGTGAAACGACGAAATGCAGATGAGGACCCGCGAAGAAGCAGAGTGAGTGAGAAACTATGGCTAAACTGACCTGACATAAAGAGATGACCCCTCGGACGTGAACCCTCAAAAAATGAAACGAGGATCTTGAGAGAAAAGAAAAAGAAATCAATCCTTATAACGCCGAGACCGAACCTGGGGCATGATATGGCGAAGAAACTCTTTCCTTGAGCCCACTTCCCTTGAGCCACTACACGCGACTTGAAAAACACAGATCGAATGTTTAGAAAAGACGACCACTGATGCGTCTCATGAAGCCCTTGCGCTCATCCCTGTCCATTGGCCTTCGGAATCGGGACCAGGACCTTTCGCGTTGTTGCCAATCGTTCATTTGAGCTGAACCACACCAAATAATTAGCCTTTAACCTTAACCGGGAAGATTGACGCAGCAATGTAGGGGAAGCCACACAAGCCGCCAAGATCACTTACTGAGGTACAAATCCCACCGCCGACTCTCACCCATAAGCGCCGCCTCCCTCTCCCTCGCCAGCCTCTCCGCCCTCGCCGCCCTCGCAGCGTCCTCACCTACCAGATTCGGATCCTCATGTGGTCGACCGTCGCTGCTACGGAAGAAACTCTCGGCGTCGCTTAGACCGGTCCCGCTGTTGGACCTGCTCATGCTGGAGCCGGGTCTGGCGTGCGACTCATGGTGCAGCTCCTCGGCGACGCGATCGAGCATGAACTGGCGATGGATGGAGTTGGATCCGACACGAGAGTTGGCGGCGGCGACGCGGCGCTGGGCCACGCTGTGGTAGTGGCGAGTCGTGGGGTTGGCAGAGAAGGTAGACCAGGTCGGGATGCTGAAGGCGTTTAGGCTCGGCATCGGTAGGGGTGTCGTCGGTACGGGGGGCAGGCCCCGACGCTGGGGTTGGTGGTTGGAGGTGGCTCCTTGGTGGGAGCTATGGCCCGTGCTAGTGAGATTGCGGGAGGAATCGGCTACCGCCACCGAGTATGGAGGGGCGCTCTCGGTTATTGGCACGGTAGAGTGGTAGGAGGGAGCTTCAGAGACTAATCGCGGAGGCAAAATGGAATAAACGTCAGTAAACTATATTTAGAACTCACGGATCGGCGGCGTCTGGGGTAAAGCGGAAAGGGTGGTGATGATGTTATGACCTCAACAAATCGCAGTCTGTTCAAAGTGCAACGGGGTTACACTGTCAGGCTGGCGAGGAGCGGCCAAGTCTCTCTGGGTGAGGGCATTTACACGGGTCGGCCATAAACTAACCATATGAAGGCGCTGCGGAGCGGATAGAGGCAGTTTCGAAGTCCTCAGCCGTCAAGCTGTCGACTCCGGTCGCCAGATGTCTTGGGCCTGCGAAGGCAGTCATGGCTGTTAAGGGCGGCTGCAAAAGATGCCGGGCAGGCAGGACGCTGAAGATGATGATGATAGGCGAGGCGGGGTAGAGAAAGATGACGGGAGGAAAAGAGTAACGACGGGGAGCACGCGAGCAGAAATCACCATTTAACTCTCTTGACAAAAAGGCCGAGAGGGGAAGTTTAGAATGAAGGCAGGAATAATAGGGAAGCAACGGCACGTTTGTGAGTACGTGGGAGTTCGGGATTATTTATCCGTTTTGTGATGTCGTCCTTGGACGCGAGATATCCAGGGAAAGTGCAGTAGACGCAGTGACTTAGCAAGTCCAGTATTCAAAAGCAGGTTTCAGTGTTGTCACGTTAAAGTAAACGGAACATGGGCAAAGGAAAGCAAACAGGAAACATAAAAAAAGGAAACTAAAGGTAAGAAGGAGTAAGAACAAAGTAATAATAAAAGGAGCAACTTTATGTGTTCCTTCGAGGAGAGAAGTCAAGGTTGGGAGGTGGTCGTCCGACACAAACAGTATATCAGTACATACCAAGAACTGACAGTTGTCGTGGCAAACGTACCACTTGCTGCGGTCTGGCTGCTTTCAGCTGGTCTTCACGACAGTTTCTGTGAGAAATACGGCTCGAGCTAAAAAGGATCCAGGGCAGTGCCGTGTTGTAGTTCCCACTTGGGATACGCAAGTTAGACGAAATAGAGCGATTCTGACGCCCCAACTACGGAGTTGCGCCCCTCTCTGAAGCTAAGCTGCATCTCGAAGACCGTGCTCTCTACTACGCATCCGGTCTGGTGGGTACAAAGCCTCTTCGTAACAAAGTGAGTTAGTGGGGCGGATGGGGGAAGAAACGAGAAATAGACGGGCAGGTTCGGCGAGCCAGTTAAAGATGCAACCCGGCTTCTCCTGCGACCTGCATGCGTTGGCGGTGGAATGCTTTTGAGGGTTAGTGATACCAAAGGATGATGGAGGGGAGGGGAGACTATTGATAGGGTGCCAAGGCAGGTGGGGGAAGCATCACGATACTAGGTTTGAACTAGAATGGGGGCGGGTATGGTGGTAGAAGCATGGCAGAAGTAAGGGGACTGACAGATAAGATGGTGTAGGGCAGCGTCCGGGGGAACGAGACTGCAGAGAGAGGGTGGGCTTGCGAACGGGAAAATGGGAATATATTTGGTGGTGAGGTGGTGCGCGTGCTACTCCAGAGCTGATAATGGGGAGTTTCTGAGAGCCCCGTGTTCGGGAATCGGGATTCTGGCTGGGCAGCCGGGCGCATCGCGGGAGGGATCAAATGATGAGCACTATCAGCGACATGTGAAGGTGGTTGGGACATGGAGAGGGGGTTGGTATCGACCAAGATCCTTTACATTGCAGTTCTCTCTCGTTGAGACTAGATTGCGCGATAAGTTCACAGAAAGACAGTTTTAGTGGAGGGACTAACATGGGCGTCGTGCGAAACCGGGCATTCGAAGGAATCAAGATCCTGGCGGGGCAAGATTTCCTGCACGAGTCAAAAGGGGGAAGTCTACGAAGTCCACAATGTTGCACTCAAAACTACTTGGAAGTGGAGACCGTACAAAGTAAACCAAGCCCGAGCCAGACCGGCTTCTCGGGGCAGTAGCGTGGTGTAAACGTACTTCGTACGAAATATGGAAGGAAGGAGTTGTCCAATGTGGGTTTGATGTAAGGTGTAGGACGTCGTGTACCTCGCGCCTTTTCCACACTAGCAAAGAGCGGAAGGTAGTGAGGGGAGCAAGGAGGCAGTTTAGTCCGAGTGAGGCAGCCCATTTGCGAGGAATCATTCCAAACATGACAAGTACCACCCACTTACATCAGAAAGACATCAAATCTGATAGATCGCCAGAAGGTAGTGTGGTACTTTGCCGAACTACAAGTACTTGATACAGGTCGTGACTACTTGAGGGGATCAAGGCAATCCGGAAGGGTGAGCAATAACCTGGATGCTCTTGCCGTTGTTGTTGTGTAGGTTTTGTAGGTTTGCGGGGTAGTTGTAGACTTGTAGTGCGCAATGGCTACACTACAGGTACACGACTACAATCTTTTACACTATTGAACGCTGATTGTTGATCTTCGCCGGGACTAGCGCGTTGACCCTAGCAAGCGGGGATCTGTCAATTCGTGCGAGCTTAAGATGGTACGAACTACGAAGCAGGTGAAGGTGTCTTTCCGGTTCCTGCTTGCGTCAGTCCTTTCATGGTTTAGGTCCAGGGTTTTGGCGAGGACGTTGGCTTGCTCTCACTTTATTAGTATTAGCTAAGCCATCATTGGAATAACAAAGTTCGAGAAACTTCAGGAAGGGACATCCGAGACAGACGCTTCTCCTCTTCATCTTCAACTTGTCGGTGAGGAAGGGACACGACATCATCACTCGAAGGTTGGCGGTGACAAGCCATCATACGATGAACCTCGAGCCATGGTTGAGACAACGTAGTTTACTACAAGAAAGACTGCACGATATGATAATGTCATCATCTACACCTTAGACAACTTAAAAGGTTAAAAAGAGGCACGAGACAAGACCACACGTCGCTCCCGCCCACCATCAACCAAGCCACGCCCCAACGCCATTCGTCCCACGCGAATCTTCAACCACCTCTTACATGCCATTTCCACCACACCTTGCCCACCCTCCAACCCTTAAAACGTCACCACGGCCAGACCTTTTCATCACCCACTAAACCTTATCCCCTAACCTTGTTTGTCCCGCGTCCTGCCGATGGCATTCAGCAACTCTAATCCGCCTTCGACCTTGACGCTGTCCTCTCCGTAGTACTCTAGCCACCCGCCGAGAGCCAACTCGGCATAGATCTGAGCATCCTCGACGTCGCCTATCTCGAGGTACCCCCGAGCCATAGAGTCGTAGAACCCAGCGACCAATGGGAATAAGCCTTCCTCTTCACAGAGCCTCACGAGCTCGCCCGCCTTTTCGATTGCCTCGCCGTGCCAGCCGGCTTTTTGCGCATCGGTGAGCGCAGTGCGCGTGTTAGCAATGGCCATCCGACGCGCATCGGACGCCTCACGCGTTGCAGTGTCTGCTTGGCAGAGGTTGCAGGTACAGTTGAAGTTCCACGAGTCCTGCAAATACTTTCGACGCTCTTTGTAGGGCATGCCAAGATAGGCGTCTGGCGTGGGGTACCCCATTTATGACGAGATGTTAGTAAAGAAGAGGTTATCACGGACTTTATGAGATTCCGTGTAGAATGAGTATTCATACAGTTGATGTTAATCTCTTCCCCGGGCTCAATATCACGGTAGGCTGCCACCTCTACTCTTAGACTGCGAGGCGAAAATCGGTAGAACGCACTGCGATACTCGGTGTTAGCCAGACAGACTTCAGGCCTTGGAGATGGATACTCCTACTTACTTCGGCTCGCAGGCGTGGTTCATTCGCTGGTTAGGAAGGAGATTAGCACTTCGTCTCTCGCTCCAGTTTATGCCTTTACACGGAAGTTGGAAGTGACTAATGATTTCCATGGAGATGCCGCCTTATAATACAAGAAAAGAAGCGAACTCACCGAAACCTCCGTAAAGAGCCCTAGATGCGCCGCCCCATCCGCCATCACCACATTACAAGAGTTCGTCGTAAAAGCATCAAGCACCTCGTCGCCGCCCGTACTTTTCGCCAGATCCAACACCTTCGCCCTCGTCTTCCCGGGCAAATTCTCAAACGCAAGCTTCACAACGCCCCTCCTCATCCCCGGCGTCAGCTCGCTCATCATATTCGTCTCCACCAGCAACGCAGGAGAATCCACCATGAACACTTCGCCCTTGACGATGCGCCGCCTCGCGACGACACCCTTCCCCTTCCCCGGCAGGTCTTCCACCACATAAGCCGGACCGCCCGAGTTCGAAATACTAGGTCCCGTCGAAAATCGATAAACCTGTTCTGAAGACATCGGCGAGGCCTCGAGATCGTCGAGTCCGCCAAGCCCGACGATATTAGCCGCCATCTCCGGCCGCGTAACCAGGCTGAGACCCGCTCCGCGAAAATCGTGGGTGGAATACACGCAATGGACAGCTTTGCCGTTCGTGCTCGTCTCCGCTTTTGACGACGAGCCGCGAGCGTGGCCGGGTTGGGTTCTGGAGTGGCGGCATTTGAGCGGCTGGAGCCACGGGGATGCGTCCAGAGCGGAGGGTGGACTTGTGTCATCTACGGCGAGGGGACACGATGTTCTCTCGCGGCTGTGTAGCGCGCCGGCAGGGTTCCAGAGGCACCGGGGTCCTGTTGTAGCAGAATCGGCGAGAGCTAAGTGGGGAGTGAGGCTTGCGAGGAGGAAGACGAGCCCGGTTGTGGGGCTTGTTCGATGAGGAGCCATCATCACGAGGTTTAAAAGGAGCCAACTCTACAAGCAACGGTGATCCTCGTGGTGGAAAGCTATCTGGGGCGTTTTGGGAAAGGAAATAGTGAGGCCGAGGTAAGCATTTATATGATCCGGAATATCCGTTACACGTTGCTTGAGCTTTAACATGAAGATGCTATCTCACACTTTCTCTTACCCGCAGTCATTGCGTTTCATCTTTCCCCTTCCAAAATTACAGGTTGTAAATCACTTGCGGTTAGCGACCACATTGCACCCTGTTAAATTAAATTGTCAATTATAAAAGCCGTCATAGTCTGCGGAATCTCTGGGTCGTTTCGGTGTGAGGGCTACCGGGTTACCACTTTGGGGATAATTGGCGTTCCGAAACTGCAAAACGGCTTTATTATACTTGGCCTTTGAGAACCGGGTGCAAAGCACGATTGTCCGAGTGGACATGACATCCATTGATGGGTAGCGGAAGTAGTCTTGTCCTTTGCGGGATGACGTATCAGCGATGAAGGGAAACTTTCTACCCCAACTACTTACGGCAAACTCGAGCAAACCCCAAAGGATCCAGGGAAGGGTGGTCAAGTCAAAGAGTGCCCCGGGGGATTGATGCTTTGTTTCAGCTCCTGGAGACGCCGAGACCCTCGATGTCTCGATAATATGGCAGTGCCCTGTGTCTTCTTGATGATGTTGATGTGGCTTACACTTTGATGATTCCTCTGACGACTATTACGGGTCAGGCTGAACTCCAACATCTCAGCTGTGAGGTCTCACATCCTGTCAGAATACTTCACCAGTCATAGAAAATTCGGACTATGCTCACAAGTTATAGATCCTTCGAAGCGAACTCCATTCCATAGGCTCCTGGAGAGGAAACTCGCAGAGACTGTTCACAACTTGGGGTCTTGATGCCGATTGATCTGATGGCGTCGATGGCCTTTCCAACGCTCTGCGAGCCGGAATCCCAAGGAGCAAGCATTCGGCCCGGTTGTGTGTTCGAGCTGGTTCGTCATTTTTGTGCGAGGCATTTGTTGATACCCTCGAGATCATGGCCCGAGAGTTGAAAGGCCTTAGCAGGCAACCCCCATGGCCTCGGCCACGTCGTCTAGAATGCGCTATCAAGGATAACTTAGGCGCACCGAGCGTGCAAGACTGAGCAATTACCACCTTTCCCAACCGCTTCAGGAACTTTTGCCCAGCTCCTCTTGTGTCATCATACCTCTCCTGAGGCTAGGGTGCCACGTACGGTGCGCGTAGAGTTGTATCTGGATGCACTCTGCCTAGCCCCTTCGTCCTAATCTCCAGCCCATCTTGACTGAGTTCCTCGTGACTTGCGATACGACTGTTAAAATCAACCGTCTTTGGGGGCAGGGCGCGGCCACGAGTTCAAGTTCGAACGGTGTCATCTTTATCAACACGGCTATGGCTCTCAAATCACTGGCGAGGCCGAAGTCAGTTGCCACTGCTGGTAGGAGATGTGTGTTCATGGACTGTATGCTTTGAGTGGCTGTATTTTTGCAATTCCAGTTAACGGGCGACAAGGATCTATAGCGGGCCAGGTTCCGGATTTCTTGGGTGAAGATATCTTAGAATGGATCGAGCTCTTCAAGTGACAGTAGAGCTTCTGTGGGCCGCGCGCGTTGAGAAACAGGTAAGATTTCCCCTAGCTTCTATGACAAAATACACTTTCAAAATATCAATAAAAGAGACGAAATGCTTGTGGAGTGGAAGAACTCCCGCTTCTTCTTGCCCATACCTCCCCGCCCACTCTTCCCTTTACCATAATCCCCTTTTATTACCATTATTTCACCATCCTCTTCTATAAGTATCCTCATCCGGGCCCGTAAAGCCTGAATCCACAGCCCCAAACTCCGGCCAATCCATACTGCCGATTTTTACAACCTCCGCCGAGGCGGTACCACATCTTATCACCCTGAATGCTGGTACCGATGGTCTGATGGGCATATTGCCCTCGAGGATACTGTCATGTCTATGAGGACTAGGGGTATTAAAGTGGCAGTACTAAAGTGGGAGTAAACGGGGCGAAGCCAGGCGAGTTGATCAACCGCGTCGCGGGGGCCGCAGGGGGCTGGAGGGGGAAGC
>SJVG01000107.1:0-62794 GCA_034774675.1 Scedosporium minutisporum
GGGTTCCACCTAATACGGTGAGGGTACAGATAGGGTATATCGGCCGAGCAGCTCCAAATGCCGGAGACTATCCCGCATAAAGCACACACATTCTCCTAGATTTCATTCTAGTCTGGCCTTGGTTCAAATTCACTGAAGGTATCACCGGGTTCGCCAAATTTGACTGCATTGCATCCACTCCTTTATGACTAGTATAGGGGACTGGGACACTCAACAGCGATCGCGCCGGTCGCCTGCTCTCTTTCGACACGACTGTTCGCAGCGTCACGTATCTTAAGTTAGTGGGCGGCAAGTGATTATACTCGACGTGACCGAACACCCTCAGATTGGGCCTAATCTGCGCCTACAGCTCACGATAATATCGGTCTAGGCGAGCTGCCAAAACCGCAAGAAATATCGCTGGTGACGTCTTCATCTTCCTATGCTACGTAGCTTTCCAAGGACTCATTCGCCTAGTTGTTGACTACAGAAATGAGCGAGGTCAGGAAGCGAGATTATGATCCCTCGATGGATATAACACTCCTTTCTTTTTTCTCCCCCCTACTTTAATCCCTTCAGCACATATATACCTCGAAGCTAGTATCGGGACTTTCAAAAGTTTTATTTCGTTCAAACGTAAGGGTCGACGAAATACGCTCCTTAGTCACTACCCATGAAAATATGAAAATGGAGGTGAGCTAATGGACCAGGGCAAGGGCCTGCAAAGTTGTAACCTACTAATGAGTATGGGCTCTCCATGATCAATTCTAAACTGGCATAGCCTGCAATTAGGACTGTCAACACAATAGCATTCGGCTATGGCCGCATCCATGTTGGGCTCTTGGGCGGTGAAGCTGTTGAGGGTTGGTGGGACGAAGGTCGGTGCCCCCAAGCAGTTGCCGCGTGCACATCATTCCTTGCTTGTTCGCTGCTCCGAGTCTTTGGTGCTCTGCCACTCGGAATAAGCTCGGCTACTTCTACCTCCGCGAATGGCGAACCACCCTGGTGCGACGTAAGAAGGGTTCCTTTTTGGTGAAACGTTCCGACGCGAATGGCCAATATTAAGGCCGAAAATATAATCTAATATACGCGCTTCGGCAGGTTGATACTTGGAAGGAGGGCTGAGAATCATGGGGGAGACTCGCTGTTCTACGTACGTAAGCTGGTGTAAATGCTCCCTGACCAACTCGGTGTTCTTCCGCCTAGAGAGTTGATCATAGGACGAATCGAGATCGGACGAGTCGTATGTGCAAGGCAGACACGTGGTCCGGAATCCAGATGCCTCCGAGTCCGCTGCTCTTGAATCCCGATCTACTGCATGCAACTCTCGAGACTATAAAACCGGATTCCCCCCTTGCACTTGGACATCAGACCTCTAGAGCACTCAGAACAAATCACGCAAGGTCGAAAAGAGCAAACAGCAACCATGTCCGCAACCCCGCTCGCCACCCTCCTCTCGATCCCCCTCTCCCAACCCCTGGACCCGGAGTCCCTCAAGCCCCACCTCTCCTCACCCCCATGGCATCAAATCTCCGGTACATTCAACTTCCGCAGCATCTCCCACCCTCCTTCTGTGAAGGAAAATTTCATCTACCGCTCGGGATTGCTGAGCTCGGTTTCCGAAGAGGGGAAGAAAGAGATGGTGGAGGTATTGGGAGTTCGGGCGGTTTTTGATCTTCGCTTCAATGAGGAGAGGGAGAGGGATCTCGAGCCGGAACTTGAAGGGGTGGAGCATTTTTGGTTGGGAATTGCGGACGTGGATAGAGTAGCCGAGGGCAACGACAAGTGGGGGACTGTAAGTCATCATCTTTTTCTCTTTCCATTGCGGTTTTGGCGTTCGTAACTAGAGGTGCCATGGCCTTGTCCGCGCATCGCTTCCAAAAAAAAAAGGAAACAAAAGTGGCTGATCATGCTATTGTAAATTTGTAAATCTCACAGCTAGAAGAAATGTATTTCTACTTCCTTACAACGCATCGGGCAATCTTTCGCGACATCTTCCTACACGTTCTTCAGAAGCCGGATCGACCTCTCTTGATCCATTGCACAGGTACGCTCCAACCCGAACTCACGCCCTCACGAACCCCCAGACTAACTTGGTCAAAAGCTGGCAAAGATCGCACGGCCGTTGCGGTCGCTCTTCTGCTTTCCCTCGCCGGTGTTCCGGAAGAGGTTATCGCGCACGACTATGCCTTGACGAGGCTTGGCCTTGAGCCTGTAAGGGATCTTTTGATAGCTAAAATCACACGAGGGTTGGGGGATGTGGATTGGGAGAATGGACCTCTGAAGACTCTAATTGGGTGCGAGTATGTCATTGCATTTTATCTTCTCTCTCTCTCCCGAACCCCCTGTTCTCTCTACAATTCAAGAAGATGTTTTATTAACGGTGACATGGATTTAGGGCAGAGACCATGGTTAGTTTTCTCCGGGCGATGGAGGAGAAGTTTGACGGTGGGATTGAGGGGTTTGTGGTGAGCGAGCTTGGCTTCAGCAGGGAGGAGGTCGAGGGTATCAAGCGGAGTTTGAAGGGCCATGATGAGTGATGCTGGGAATGGGAACGATTGGTGGTGGTCGTAATCTAGCACTCTAGATCGTCAACCGAATGCCGCATCGACAGCGACTTCGACTTCCTCTGGGGGTCGAGGCTCCCCTCCCTGCTTAGGCAACAATATCCAATTTCAGACTGGTTGCATTTCCGAATACGGGCTGTATTTAAGACGCATACCGTTCCTCATTATAACTCCATTACTGCTTATCTGCGTGTCATTGAACTACTCGGTTATATTAGACTTTACAGCTACTAGCAAGCATAAGGACAGTGAACTATTATGTCGGTTCGATCTGAACGTAGATGTCACTAAAAGGTATCTACATCCATACGCCCTGGATGTTATTAGTGCGGAATATGCCTTGGCAGCTTCAACCCCAACGTTGTCCAAAGCAACTAGCAGTGATGACGAGATTCTTCTTGTCACCGATCGTTGGCTAACGGTAGTAGTATTAGGACACCTAGCAGGTATTAACTACCTTCCCTAAAGATTGACATAACGGTTTGTTTGGGGGATTGGGGGTTGTCTTTCCAGCCAGATGCGTGTCACAGAAGTTAAACCGCTCAACAAGGCTTTGTTGCCGGATGTGAACACCAAGCGAATCTTCGATAACAGCTAAGTTGTTGAAAAACAAACGTCAGTAGGCGGATTCGGGTACGTCGATCTTCCAGAAGACTGAATCTACGCAGGCAGGTGGTTGGGGAGAGAAATGGCAGCGACTTACGAAGACGAGTGGTTCTAATGAAAGAGAGATGAGGTATTGGGTGAAATTGGGAAGGTTTCTACGGTGTCGAGACCGCAGAGGGATACAGCTCCAGGTTAAAGATAAATCAACTTTGACATGGCATTATTACTGCTTGTATAACCACGGACGAAGAGTGAAAGGTCTACAGAGGAAGCGAATGCATTTCACCCCACTCCATAAGTTGTCGACTTGAGCTGAGGACCAAAGTCGAGAAACGCTCTCCTCGGCCAAGATAATGGCAGAGCAAGTAAAGGGCACGGCTATCCCTTCCGTTCCGACCAACTCGGACCTCGACGCGTTTCGTAGTAAGTACCTCTCGGAATTATCGACCTCTAGAGCGCTTTCGTATTCGGATAATTTAAGCAGAAGGAAGCCAGCGTTTTTTCTATTATCTGAATCAACTCCCCGAAACCCTGGTTGAGCAGTTTGAACAGAAGACTTTTGCTATTGACAGGATAATTTTCTATCTCCATTTGACAAGACAAATGGGGGTGTTTGTGAGGCCGTGGCAGGAGGCCCGCTCGCATTCGTATTCGGGATCATGGCCTCTAAACTCCCAGCATCGTGTTGCATAATACTGCTCATTTTAGCTTCACGTCCGTTCAACAGGCTCCAGAGTCCCGAAAACGAGCCAGGTCATTATAATGGACAGAAATATAAATTCTTTATAGTCCAGATAGAAAATTGAAGTTCAAGTCCAATCCAGTGGGCCTTCCATATTTCTACCAATTCATTTCCGATCGTTTCCTCTTCACGCGTGCTCCCACAAGCCGCAAAGCCTCGCCCTACGATGACTTCAATCAGTGAGAATAATAGCCAACTGTCAGTGGTCAGAGATACTACCTTTGAGAATGTGCTGCATAAAGGATCTCATGGCGCTGTTGGCATGTCGGCAATGATGAAGAAGAACTACGATGCCCAACAGGCAGCTTCCGACGAATACTTCAACCATTGGACTACCAAGACGACTGGAAGTGAGACAGAGGAAACTCGGGCAGTAAGGCATCATCGCATCATGGAAGAATCTCGGTGTGAATTCTGACGGTGTGCTCTCTTGCAACAGACAAGGCAAGCGGGTTACGAATCGTTGACCAGGCAGTAAGTGTTTCCTATCATTGCAAACATTATCAGGATAACATGATAACAGTGCTTGGTGGTACCCATTAGATACTACAACCTCGGTAATTATAATTATCCTCTACGGCTACCACTGGACTGAAGACTGAAACGGCGAGTCTAGCTACGGACTTTTACGAGTACGGCTTCGGACAGAGCTTCCACTTTTCTCGCGCGGGAATCGGAGAGTCGTTCCAACAAACACTCGCGAGACACGAACACTACCTAGCACGCATGATAAACATCACGGATGACATGAAAGTACTAGACGTCGGCTGCGGCGTCGGTGGCCCAGCACGACAGATTGCAAAGTTCACAGGTGCCAAGGTTGTTGGACTTAACCTTAACGAATACCAGATCGAGAGGGCAAAGAGATACACTTCGGAACATGGTATGGACGACCAGGTCCAGTTTGTGCAAGGCGATTTTATGGTAAGCCGAGAATGGACCGCCTCGCGTTGTTGTAAGGATTTTCTCGTTAACATGTGCAACTAGAACATTCCGTTCGATGACGATACATTCGATGCCGTGTACGCGATCGAAGCGACCGTCCATGCACCATCCCTTGAGGCCGTTTATTCTGAAATTTTCCGCGTTCTTAAACCCGGCGGCACATTTGGTGTGTACGAATGGGTTATGACTGAAAGGTACGACAACGATGACCCCAGGCACCGCAAGATCCGCCTCGACATCGAGAAAGGCGATGGCATCGCAAACATGGTAAAGGCGTCCGAAGCTGTGCGTGCCATCGAGGCTGGCGGTTTCGAGATCCTCGCCCACGAGGACCTCGCGGACCGCCCAGACCCGAGTCCTTGGTATTGGCCACTCGATTCCGGAAGTTGGCGGCACGTGCAGACATTAGGCGACCTGCTTTATACATTCCGGATGACATATGTTGGGAGGTCGCTCACGCATATTGTTTTGAGTGCGCTGGAGGCAACTCGGCTTGCGCCCCCGGGGGTTGTCAAAATGTCGGAGAACTTGTGCGGGGCCGCCGACGCGTTGGTATTAGGCGGCAAGGAAAGGATCTTCACTCCAATGTACCTGATGGTCGGTCGGAAGCCTGTAACAGATGCAAGATAGAGCATCGCCTTGTCAAGAAGAAAGTGATGAATTCTTCAACTACTATCGCCAGCCCCGCCATTTTCCTCTTCGAAGAATATTCTATATTGTACTTAATATTTCTATTTTATAGAAGTATATTATTTTTCCAACCTATGAATTGTAGGCTCTCGCGGTGCGTTGAGAATATGCTTTGGCCGAAACACACAACTTCTGAAGAGATGTAAGCCTGTCAAGGTCAAGAGTGCCGAGACATCACTATGGGATATCCCCGCTCACCCGATACGTTCGGACCGCTCTGCATAGATGTAGTTTAGGCGCCAACACACGTGAGAACTGGAGGAAGGCCAAGTTAATTCTTCACCACGATCTTGCCCCCCGCCGCATGCGAGTCCAGTAATCTATGCGCGCTTTGAATATCCTTGAACTCAAAGACCTGTGCAGGTTTGGCGTCCCACTCGCCCTTTTCAATCATGTGGACAATCTTTTGCATCGGAATCCCGGACAATGGGAAATCCGGAGAGCCTAGAACTTTGCTGTGGAACAAGCTAAAATGAACGCCAGATTTCATCTGGACCATGGGGTTGAAGTCCGCAACTGGGGCTAGCCCTCCCAACCACCCCGCCTGTAACATTCGTCCTCCTGTTCGTGTGAGAACGATGGACTCTAGTAGCACGCTGTTGCCGATGAGATTCAAAACTTTGTCGAACTCGGGAGCATGGTCAAACTGGTCTTGGAGGTCCCGCCGTTCCTGCTTCACCTCAACTGCCCCGAGCCGCTCCAGCCACGGGAACCGCGATTCTTGTCGTGTGGTGGCCGTCACCAGGGCCCCGGAATTGACCGCTAAATTCAGTGCAGCTTGGCCAATCGTCGATGTCGCACCGCGGATGAGGAGCTTTTCCCCACGATGCAAGTCGAGGATGGTGAAAAGGCACGTGTAGGCTGTGCTGTAGACTTCTGGAAGAGCCGCAAGTCGTTCCCAAGACAACGCTGTCTCTATCGCAATGACGTTTGTGACGGGCACGTTAACGAACTCGGCGTATCCACCGGGGCGGTTCCTGCCCATGCCGCCCATCACGCCCATGACCTTGCTTCCGATCGGAATCTCTGCCCCTGGACAGGCCTCGACGATTCCGACACACTCAAGACCTGTGATTGGATTCCATTCGTCCCATTCCCCCTTTCGCATATGCATCTCGGCATGGTTGACCCCGAAGGCTTTCACATGAATCAGAACCTCGCCGGCAATGGGAGCCGGCTTTGGAAGTCGTTTGTATTGTAGCACTTCCGGACCGCCAAACTGGGTGATGACGATGGCGTCCATGGTGTCTGACAGAGGGGAGTTCATGAAACTGTGTTATGTGTTTCCATGGAGAATAGAGAGTGGAGAGAAAGGGCGCTGGACATGGACGGAATCCTTCTCATTTATAGACTCTGCATTGGCCTCGGGATTTGGAATTAGTTAGTACTTGCGAAATATGCTACGATCTACGAGTACGCCAAAGGGAGAGAGCCAGTTTCAACGTCATAGGAAGGGCGTGAAAATGCGGGAATGGGATACTACTTCATGTCGGGTCACTCGGGTGTGAGGTCAATGAAGACAAAATTATGTCATTGATTCTTCACACTTGACTTCAAGTTCACTGAATCGCCGCACTGATTACAAATTCTCATGTGTACCTTTGCAGCGTCAATGAGTTTGAGTTAAACTTTACAATCCATAGTTATTCGTCATGTGTTGCGCCTTGCCCGCTGTCGCCTTGCTTGGGTCATTGGCATTCAGATCCGGTCGCAGGGTCCGCGATGGATCTCCGCTGTCAACAACCTTCACTCTCAGTCTAGCCCATAACGATGTAAACCCAGAAGACATCATGATTATGGCTGAAGGGAAGCCCATATTAATCGACTTTAGTTCCTACCAGACATTCGGCACAGACCCAGGGAACTCTGTGTTAGACCGACGTATTCGATGGCACGTCTTGTAAGCACCACGATGAACAAGCTATGTTGAGATTAAGGGAATGGTTTAAGAACCATTGGTTCGAGTAGAGATTCAATCGATAGTGGTCACCAGGCTGTTTTTACGGTCGAGGCGTATGTGCCGCGTCCTCTCTTTTAGTCTTCTGAAGATCTATACTTGGAATCGTCATCTGGAGCTTCCTCAATTTCTGTTCCGATCTCATCTCCCGCCTCCTTAACGTCATCACCACTATCATCCCGCGCCTTGGCCCTCCTCTCCTCTTGTTTCATCAGCTCCTCCCACCTCTGCTGACCAGGCCAGGTTCCAACTGGCTTGAAGAGTTGTATTGTAGCTTTCGACAGGATCCAGGCTGCCATTCTAGTAGGCATACTCTGCCACTTGTGAACTATTTATCCAGGCTTAGATCAGTTGTAGGGATAGATACGGTCTGGCATTGCCGATGTGGGCGACCTCTCAGAGATACGCGCTATACTTGCAGCAGGCGCGTTGACTTGCTAATACAAAGATATATTCCGGCGGTTGAATATCTATTTGTTTTAAAGCAACATAATATCCTAAAAAATCGTCATCTATTTATACAGTGTATTGTGCTACAATCTATCTACGTATCATTGGTGAGACGCAGGCATCTGATGTGTTTCTCTGCAGGAGGCCAACCACGCGAGAAGATAAAAGGGACCCAATGGTACCCAAACGAAGGCGTCGGGCCAGACAGAATACTCTCCTCCAGATTTTCGATAAGTTCCCTGCAAATAAACACTTATTCGACACTTCAGTTCACCCACACTACCGCGAATTGTACCCATTCATTTGGAAAATGTCTAGGGTTCACCTCACCGTCAAAGCTATCTCCTGCCTATCCAAACAGCATGGATTGAAGAAAGAGTCTCTTAAACCTCTTCCGGTCGAAGAGGGCCTCAGGGCATAAACCTTCCGTGGAGGGAATCGTGGACGCCGGCAAGCCGAGTGACGCGGATAAACAAGATCCCAGCGATATCGATTCGCCGGGAACATCACCTTACCCTTCCCAGCTATTGAAACTATCGCAATGCACTCCATCCGATACTACAGGTTCAGTTCCACCACCAGAAAATAATGGCTTAGAAAAAACCTTGGAGGTAGCCGAAACACTGTCGAGGCAGCTGAGTCACATCGAGGCGACGGTACTGGCGCTAGCAGAAGGACTCGAGAAGTCAAAGGAAGCCGTACTACAGGTCGTTGATTTCTTGACCGGGCATGGCGATGATCTGCAGCTGCTCGTAAGGCTCCAGAGGGATCGATGGCGTGTCTTAGCGAATCGCAGAAGCGACTTCCCCAAGAGTCAAAAACGGGAAACCAAGTTTCCCCCCGTGTGTCAGCGTCGATTCAGAATCCGACGGGGCAAGTCTACGACAAAGAAGTCCTCAACAACCTCCTGTCTTGTATACAAGAGAGTCAAAAGCTTCTGGACACGCTGCAGAAAACGGCTAAATTTGAACTTCAACACATCCGAGAACAACTTACACGGGATCTTGAAGAGAGTCAGTCCGGTCGCAATGCAACCGCCGAGTTGGCTCGGCTACTTGAGGAGGAGAAAGGAAGAACTTCTGCTTTAGCGGTAAAGCTGGAGGAAGTTGAAGCAAGCAGTAAGAGTCAGCAACAGAAATGGGCTGCTCACGAGGAAAGAAAGGAACGACATATGCGCGACATTTTCCAAAAGGCTCTAAATGATCTAGAGAAAGAGTCTAAATCCTTTAGGGCTACGAAGAATCGCGAGATGGGAGAGTTGTCGTGCCTAGCCGATTCTTTAGTGAACGACCTTAACAAGGAGAAAAGTCGTCGTCGAGAAGACAGGCAAGAGTGGCAGAAAACAGAGAACGAGAAAAAGTCATTGGAGCTCACATTGATCGAGACTCGGCGTCTGCTGAAGCGGAAAACTGATATCTATGCCGATGCGATGGCCCAGCTAGAAGCAGAGAGACGCAGGAGGCAACTTGCAGAGACTCGGTCATTGACCCTGGGGGATCATTTTTTAACACCCAGGTCCTTGCTAATGATGTTTTTTTTGCAGCAACCGGCTATGCCACTCTCTAGTGGTTCAGATGTCAGCCATCCGGTTTTCTGTCCGGTAACACCCGGCACGCTTGATCTGAAACTTTCTGGCAAGCCGCTGCAGTCCATGTTCTCACTCTTAAAGTCGCAAAAATCGGCACCCTTCTTAAATTTTCTCAGGACGGAAGTCTTGATCCGTCCGTGCCAAACATGTGGATTTCACAAATTTGATCCGCCTAAATCTCGACCAAAGGAGATGGCCATTCTGGACGAGTATCCCAGGTTTCCCCAGCGTATGCAACTAGAATCAAATAACGTCTGCACAAAATGCCGTCTCCCGCATCTCACCACTGACTTTGAGAGGCATGTCTGGACTGACATGGTGACGGATGAGGTCTTTAGGTTGGTGAAGAATCAGGGAGACTTTGCCACTATTTTACGTTGCCTAGGAGATCCGGAAATTGAAAATAGTTTGCGCATGCAAGTATTACCACTTCTTTCCTTCACCTCAAAGCTCAATAAGCTCAAACTAACCCGCTCTACTAGGTATGAAGCATGTATTGTTTTACGGCGTGCCCTTTATGCGCATGACAGTTCCCTACCCGCCCTAGCCCTTCGCATCTCATGCAACCTTCATCTCCGGATGAAGAAGGCGGGCATTATGGCGTCTTTCTTTCATAGCCGATTCTTTCCCACTGAGCCGGACGATAACGGTTCGATCCCTCCTTTCGATCCAGGGGTGATACGCAACATCCGAGTATACGTATATGAAGAGGGAACGTCGATCGATGTTCCAATATTCATGAAATTCTTCAACCGTTCGGCCAAAGTTTTAGAATGCAGCGTATGCTCCGAGAGGTACCGCGATATTCGGGTACTACAGGATGACTGGAAGGTAGTCTGCGGCCGAGAATATGACCATGAATGGCTGTGGGCGCTCCTCCACTTCCCGCCTGCAGCGACAAAGTCCGGCTGCCAGCACGAACCCGATGTGTGTCGGGGATGCTACAGCCAATCCCTTGCTGCCCAGCTGGAGCAGCTTGGCAGTCTCGGATGTGAACAGATCGCCTGCCCGACGCTTGGCTGCGGGAACCTTCTCCAGTACGAAGACATTCGCCGCATGGCCTCGGACGAAACGTTCAAATTGTTGGTCTTCGCTGGTATCGGATTCTCTACAAAATAGACGCAGCATTGCTGACAAGATCCAGGTACGATCGTTACAGACTCCTCAAGCAGCTAAGCGGCGACGAAGGCTTCATGTGGTGCCTTAGACCTGGTTGCCAGAATGGCCAAATATACGATCCCGACGATGAAATGGTTATCTGCGCTGAATGCTCCTTTGAGATGTGTTTCCGTCATCGAGGGCCGTGGCATGCGGGTCTTACGTGTGTAGACTATGCGGCGAACCGTGGTGATCCCAATTCCAGCGGAACCCGCGAGTGGATCGAGAGAAACTCCAAGGCGTGTCCTAACCAAGGTTGTGGAGTACCGATCGAGAAGAATCTTGGTTGTAATCATATGACTTGTAAGTCTGCCTTCATCCCTCTAAAGAGATAGAGTTGGTGTCATGTCGTTAAACTGATCCGGAACGGCAGGTACTGAATGTAGCCATGAATTTTGTTGGCTTTGCCTCGGCGAGTGGGACGGGCATTCGAACTGTGGATGAGGAACGGGTGTCTCGTAATTGTCTCTTTTTACTGATGCTGGTTCTGAGACTACATATTCAGATCTCCACCTACTTCTCGCTGAAATTCTACACCTAGTTTGTCTATCCTGAAACCGAGAATCACAACCTGGGCCGCACCTTCAACCCAGAATCCTTGCGCCAACGCTATGGGCGTTTGCGGCTGATCCCATCGTGTCCATCCCGAGAGCATAGCCGGGGAATCGATACACCATTCATAGCTGAGATTGACTTCCCTACGTTTAGAGATGAGGAAGACTTCCATCTAGAATTTGGCAGACATGCCATGCAGTGGAAGGCCATCGAGATCGTTATTAAAGGGGTCACGAAGGACAGCAGGCCGGGCTGGGGGTCGATTGAGAAGCAGTATGGTCAGAAATAGCCTTATGAATATATCAGTTAGATCAGATTAATGTTGGTTGACTGATCTGATTGAACTGTGTATAGCGCTGGCTGGCAGAAGTATTCGACGCCGAAGCCCATAGAGCTCTTCAGATATTAGCGGTAACAGCAGCTATCAGACCAAAAAAAACACGCATACATCTATCTAGACAACACAGCAGTAGTAGATGGACGCCCCCACCCCAGCGGCTCCTCTGAGAACACTTCTCTTCGTTTCTATATTTCAGCTAGACGTGATCCGGGTGTCTCAGTCAAATAATGACGTTGCTCTATTGAAGGTAATATGGCAGCTGTCAAGCTTGCAAAGGAACGAGCTATGTTCGATGTTAACAGTCAAGCCAAGCCAATTTTAACGTGGGCAAAGCACAACATCAACAGACCGAAGAGAGATTTCATACAATGGAGGGACACCACAGGGAGTCTCGCTATAAAGAAGTACATGCCTACTCAGTAGGCCACGACTGACTCATAAGCTTCAAGAGAAGCACGATGCACAGGCCTCTAGCAGCAAGGTCAGGCTATAAAGACTTTGTAACTTTGTAGAGCATTACCATGAGCGCCTCCAGCATCTGGACACAAATATTCACTGCAACTGTGAGGAAAGGAAAAACACCCTGACACATTTTTCACCGCAGCAGGTTGAGAGGGCACTAGATTCTGCCAAGGAATGCTCCAGAAGCAGCTCCTCTACATAGCTTAGGAGAGAAAAGTGTAGAATGGGCCGCTTTTGTGGAGAACAGTGACTTCTTCACAAGAATTTGCTCGCAGCAATTGACCAGGGAAAAGACGGAGAAGGGAAAGGAATGAGAAAGGAAACGAAGCGAAGCTAGTTCAGCAACTTCGCAAACGAACTGCTTTTGATCACCCGTACTAGCAAGACACTCTAAGAGCAGAGAAGCTTGGGCAAGTTATGAATGGTTGAATGGCTCCAATTATTCATTATATTTTATACTTGACCCCCTTTCTCTCCGAGACGTTAGTTTGTTGGCTCAGAAGTTTGCTCCCAGTAGATATTCGCAATTGGTAACAATACGTCCTTAACCTCTAAACCACACGACTGCGTCACTCCGTCGGCACCATTTCGAGCTGCGCATACCTCGGTAGGCAGATCTCCAATCACCGTAGCGTCAAAAAGGAGCCTAAATATCAGCGGGACATGTTAACTCCCCTCTGTTGACCCGACAAGGTTAAGGACGGAATTATAGCATACTGTTGACTCGGATCTATGTCGTCACAGTACCACTCAAACCGGAAGCCAACTCTGCCACCCTCCCACCTCTCTAGCAAGTATTGGCATCTCTGCAGCAGCGATGGAAGCGGCGTTTGGCCAGCCCTACATGTACTCCATACCCCTCCGCCATCCGAGATTGGCATGCGGTACAGACGGTATATGTCTCCTGAGCCGGGGTTTTCCACCGAGAAGGTCGCGAGGGTCTGGGTTATGTTGCCAGTGCCGACTACGATCTCAATTTCGTATTCTCGGAGGACGAAGCTGGTACTGTTGGAAAAGGAATCGATCGAGCAGCTCTGACTCAATGCCGTATCAATGCCGTTCACCCGGTGCTGCCATGGCCCTGGCGACGCCGCGGCTCGGAGGCCAAGAAGCAAACCCAAGACACAAGCGAATACCATTAGCATTGTGGTCCTAGAGGTCGGGATAGCGAAGAAACTAGGAATCACATCTCCCCGCTGTCGTATCTGAAGGATATTGGGCGCCGGCGTTTTTTATTTCAGGTTGCACCTTCTTTTCCGGTATATACCGACACAGCTAACGTGACGCAATATCATCCGGATGAAGTCAAATGGAAGATAAATACTGTAGATCTGACTTGCCCGCTCCTGGCTCACCTTAGCCTAATCCTGCGGTATAGTTTAGCAACCTGCGGGAATAAATACTGATAGTGGACGATGGGCAGCGTGAGACCAGGGATACCTCATTCAAACTAGTTAAAGACGAGATATCACATGTACCAGCAACAGCCGTGGTGAACGTGTAATGAAAAATAGGGCCCTTGACCGTCGGCAAAGAAGCGAAACACACAGCAAAATATTAATAATAGGTTCGATTATGAGACAGAAGCTTGCGATTCACGACGCAAGCTGTCCTGGTGTCCCTCTGTCCGTCTATCTGTCCGTCTCCCCCACATTCCGTCGAGCAAAATCTCCAAATCGTGGTTCATTTCACAACCCTAATAATTATCACAGAATAACTAAAGTATTAAACCCAGAAGTAAAAGGCCCATTTTCAGGAAACACGTTGATGCATGGTTCACTAGTTCTCTTGATGACCCCTACGGGAGATTCGTTGATCCAAGTATCATTGTACAAGTGATGAGAACAAAGTAAACATTTATCGATGCGTATTTAGGTCTTGGGGATTCATCCATCACCACGTCTGTCCCATCCGCGGCCCAGTCCTGCTTGGGTAGACAGTAAGCGTGTCAGGTGAACAGGTCTAATTGTCTTGGTTAGTAGTAAGGCCCTAGGTATTGCGTCTTCTGAACCGGCAGCTTGGCGAGTGGTTAATCCAATCTCGGCCGCCCGAATGTCGGTTTTATAGGCCTCGTGCCAGCAGTTCCAGATAGCCTGGGCGGCTGTAGCCGCGATGCCATCTAGAGATGGGAACCTGCCGCGGCCCGTTTCTACTTGTTGAGGTGAATCGATTGACTGATGTAAGCTTTTATCGCGGTACTTAAGAGTGTTAATATTTTACTAGTAATTTCCGTACCTCTCAAGGTAAAGAACTAGTATCGAGCTAACATGTCCGATTCCGGAAGAGGTGTACACTAGTAGGAGTTAAGCTAATTGGGCATGTTATGAGAATAAGCTGTAAGACACTTCCCGTCTGACGTGAGATGGTGCAGCAATTTGGAGGGCAGGATCCTTTTATCTGTTCCAGCACCGCCACGATCGAGGAGGCCGCCTCTCATTGACCAGACCCGATGAGGTCATGACACGCGGCATGCTCCGTGGACCCATGATCTGGGTTCGTATTGCTCGTATACACCACGCCGCAGAATATACATAATAAGCTTGCTTCGTACATTAAGTCCCTGGGCTCCATCTCCATCCTGAGCGACGCCCAAAGCGCCTCTTTTGATTGAACAAGCAACATCAATTCTACTGGTCTGAAAGTCATCGTCGCCTTCGTTCACACTCTAGACAAACGTCAGCCCAAGACTTTGCAACATTCCAAAACCATTCTTAGCACACACGTCACATGCCATCACATTACATCGCTTCTCTCACCGACTCTCAATAATGGATCCCGGCAGCGCCTCCGAGTCTGCCCCCGCGTACGACCAAATTTTCGCCTCGCATCCCGTGAACCAGGCCCCACCGCGAAGGGGATTTTCAAAGGCAGTATGTAGATTGCCGTCTTCCCCACGTTTCCTAGTGAAACCTTGCGTGCTGATTAGGCTTTCCCCCTCCATTTAGTACGCCCCTGTTGCCCAAGACGACGACACCGAAATACCACAACAGCAACAACCACATCTTCATTATCACAATGGAGTTGATCCCGAAGCGGGCGACGCCGAAGACGAGATCCTGCTTGGCGGCACCACACCACATACCCATTGCGAGGCCTGCGATAGGATCGCAGCGAGGCGCGAGAGGACAGACAGAGAGAAACACTGTTGCAGCATGGTTGCTGCTGTCTTCATCATGGCCTTTGTCTGTCTGATGGTAGTTGGCATCATTGTTGGATCAAGGGTTGGATCAAGGCGGTCATAACGAGACGAGGAGTGGCTGATGTGAACCTAGCTCCTGTACAATTTTAGCCATAGCGTTAAGTTGAATGTTTACGAGATAACTCTGATTTTCAAAGGAGGTGGGCCAGAGCAAAGTGTTGCGATGTGAAATGGCTACTACAAAGCCAAGCGGACGGATTACTCAATATGGACGGTAACCATGAGACGGATATCTCACTGCATCACCAACCACACACAGCCTCTCGAATCCGACCTTCCTCACCGCCCCTGTCCGCAGACTACCGAAGAATGTGGGCGATCCAAGAAGCTGGATGCTGAGAAGGACGACATTTAAACATGCATATACGTTACAAGTATATTAACAAAGCCCCCGATTTCTGTTCCACGCACCAAAGGGATGACTCCGGAAATGTGCCTGGTAAGATCTCTCCGGGAAGAACTGGTGTCGGCACTCCCTTCTGCGGCCACTGGCTGGAATCATTTTGTTTCTCCCGAGTACCGAGATGCAACCAGACTCGAAAACCGGCAGGCGACAGTCGATTCGGAAGCAGTTCCGCGAACTTTGACGCCCCGAGGCACCCATTCTTGAGACATACCCGGAACTCTTTGAGGTTACCGGCGAGGGGTATTCGAATCGGTAGACATCAACATGACCAGCCACGACAGAATGCTGTTTAACATCGTGAGAATACGCATAATACACCACCTAGCCGAGGGTACGATCAACGCTTTGGGAAGGGTCATGATACACAGCGAATGACGTGAGATTACAGCAATGGAGCCCCCACGCAGATGGGCCATCTCTATTTCGCGTGGATGGGAATAGCGTCTATCCTGAGGAAGGGCAGAGTCTTCTCGATATGGAAGATGGCGTTGATGGATGCATGTTATATATGCGTCCAGAATCAAGTGCAGGTATGGCTGCTGAAGCGTAGAACAGACATTCTTTGCATACGTTCCTCCGTCGACACGCTTTCACGACATCAAGGAGGAGAACAATGGGCCACCTTTGGCGGGCCAAGGTGTATCAGTACCTTCGGTCCTTGGAGAATATGACTGGGCTGAGTATCTTCTTTCCCCGGAAATAGTGGCCGGAGGTATATGATGCGACTAACCTTCAGAACGGGAAATGCGCATAAAAAATAAAATAAAAATAAAATAAAAACTTTAGGGTTAGTTTAACTCGGAGGAACTCCCATGATGTCGGACTGTGCAACCGAGAATCGACGAGGTACAGGGCGCCGCTGGTTGGGGTTGGGTGGGACAAAAAGCAACAAAATCAGGTAAATAAACGGTTGCATCACGGAAAGAAAACCATGCCAAACGAAGATCTAAACAGGAACCTTCTCAAAAATGCAGGATAACGGAAGTGGATCTTATCATTGGACTGGCTATCTTGGCGGCAGGGATCTTTTCAACTGGGAACTTTTGTTTAATACTTCATAATCCTGCAGCACTGAGCGGGAACACGCACCCCCATTGGGGCAGGCGTCTTGCTCCTGCAAGACTCGCCCGACGTCGGACCAACCATCCGTCGACAACGCGAAATCCGATTTGATGTGGGTGTCAATTTTAGAAGAGGGTGCATATAAGGAAGGGTCATGCGCATTTCAGATGCAGGGCTTTCCAGATTCCTGGTCTAAGGTCCTTGCTTGCTCTGATGTTTCGTCCTCTCCATTCCGCCCTCACTAACATGCTGAGGTGAGGAGAGCGGGACTGGATAATCTCATTAGTGGAACTGGTGTCACAAACTCATCCTTCGGGGAAGCCAAATGGACAGTGTTCACAGTCCGTAATGTTTACCAAACACTAAAAGGCCCCGTCTTCGACGAGGATGATCTCGACGCTTGGTGCAGTCCTACGGGTGGTCAATCACTCGCAGCTTTGACGCAATATGCCGTCGCAATAACAAGATGGTCAAGCTCTTGGTCGTGAGTGGCGTTCTCAAGGTCTAGAGGGGAGTTTGCCATCTGGGGAAAGACGCCGGGGATAGGACGGGTACCCCATGGGCCATGAGATTTACGCCGGAGTTTGAAGGATGGAGAGGCTAGAATGCCTACCTCGGCGCGGCCTAACGGTACGGTACGTTACACTGACGGCGACTGACCCCTCGACTCGACTTTCACGGGCATGCAATGAGTGTATTACCAAATAGCAGGGTTACACCAAGGCCATGGTCAAAACCTCGCCAGCGGGGCTGGCTCTGAGCCCTTCCTCTTCTTTTCTTTTCCCTCTTAGCCTGAGGGGATTGTCCTTTCTTCCCCCATTTCATCTCCAGGGTTTCATTTATCCTGTTGCGACTTGCTTTGGCCTCGGTCTTATTTTCTTTCTCTTATTATTATTTTTTCCCCTTCCACTTAGGATTTACCGCATGATCCGGCTTCGAAGTCATGGCGAGCTCCTGCCCAATAGCTCTGGATGACCGATGGGGACCAGCAGTGGACGAATGCCAGAGAGCGTTCGATTTTACCCTTCTTTTCGAGCAGTCGATTCTTTCAACCCTTCCAGCTTTGCTCTTTTCCATTCTCTCAGTCTTCAGAATAGGGAGACTTCTACTCAGAGAGCCGAGACTGGCGAGGGACACTGCTGCCGTCGCGAAACAAATTCTCATCGCTGGCGCAGCCGGTACGCAATTGGCACTCGTGGTGCTATGGGCCCGCGATCCATCTACGAGGACTCGAATGTCGGTTCCAATGTCGGCGATCTACCTGCTCGCCAGCCTTCTTACCGCACCGCTCTCCTGGCTAGAACACACGAGAACGATTAAACCATCTCCGCAGATCTGCTCCTACTTGCTGCTCTCGACACTTCTCGACACAGCCCAGATCCGCACATTATGGACAATGGGTGTGAACCAAAGTATTGCATCTGTCTTCACCGCTTCATTCGCCATCAGGACACTGCTTCTGAGCTTGGAATGCCTGCCGAAGAAGCTGGCCCGGGAAGTTGACATCGCCCGTAGCCCTGAAGACAGGTGCGGTGTGGTTTCGCGCAGTTTATTCCTTTGGCTGCTGCCTTTGATCTATGCTGGGTACAGGGGAACACTTGGGATAGGCGATCTTTATGCACCGCCCGTTGACGCCGTTCCGAGTCCGTTGGAGAAGAAGCTTCGGAAAGGCTGGTCGGAATGTGAGTATCCAGAGAAGCGACTTGGCGTGACGATTCCTAACATTTTCTTTCCCGTTTGAACTCCGCAGCGAAGCCAGGAGCCAGGAATAGATTCCTTGTCGTTACTGCGCGAGCCCTCTTGCCACGACTACTTAGCCCCGTCATTCCACGACTCTGCATCGTCTTCTTCATGGTCATGCAACCCGTCCTTTTGTTGCGTCTGATAGCCTTCCTGAACGAAGGGCCTGAATCGCCAAATGATGGCTATGGCCTACTCGGCGCCTACGCCCTCGTCTTCTTTGGTCTCGCGATTTCGAATGCCTGGTATTTCCACCAAACTTTCAAATTCATCACTGCTGTACGAGCCGGTCTTGTAGCCATTGTCTACGACAAGGCCATGCAGCTGAGTACTTCTTCCATCGACAAATCCTCAGCCGTGACGGTTATGAGCGCCGATATCGAGAGGATCGTTCTTGGCCTCAAGAATGTGCACGATCTTTGGGCCAACGTCATTCAGGTTGCCCTGGCCGCCTGGTTACTCGAGAAGCAGACGGGTGTCGCCGTTGTCTTGCCTCTCGTAGTAGCCGCCGCCTGCGGCTACGGGACCCTGAAGATCAGCAGCGCGGCGGGCGACCAACAGGTCCGCTGGCTCAAAAAGATCGAAAAACGTATCGACGTCACTACTCGAACTCTCTCATCGATGAGAGGCGTCAAGGTGTCCGGACTGACAGGGAAGTTAAATGATTCGATACAGAACCTAAGGAATGTCGAGCTGCGAGAAGCAGCAAAGTTCCGCTGGTGGGATGTCGGCGCGACGGCCATGGGCTTTGTACCCGTCATGATTAACCCCGTTCTAACTTTTGCCATTTTCATCGCCGTTGCGAATGCAAGCTCACAGCCGCTGGATGCTTCGAGGATGTTTGTCTCATTGTCTTTCTTGACAATCATGTCGCATCCTCTTAGTCGGCTTTTCCAATCTGGCCCTATGATCTCGTCCATGATTGCTTGCTTCAACCGCATTGGGGAATTTATCGAGACAAAGGAATGGGGTGATCCAAGGGTCGACGTCGAGGAAGATGGCGAAAAGGAATGGGAAATCAAGATCAGCGGCGGACAATTTGGCTGGGCACAGGACTCGAAGCCAGTTCTTCAAGATGTCAACGCCTGCTTTCCTCGGGGCAAACTCACAATGGTTAGTCTCCCTTCCTACACTCACCACTCCCCTTTCCGTGGTATTCATTGACTTTGGAGCATCATAGATCGTTGGACCCGTCGGATGTGGCAAGTCCACTCTCTTAAAAGGTCTCCTTGGAGAGGTGCCGTACACCCAGGGCTCCATCAACATGCCTTCTCGCGGCATCGCATTCTGCGACCAGACTCCATGGATCATGAACGGCACTGTCAACGATAATATTACTCTATTCTCCAATGCCGACGAAGATTACTATCAATCGGTCCTGGCAGCTTGCAGTCTCCATGATGACCTCGGCCAGCTTCCGGACGGGGACCAGTCGAGAGTGGGAAGCAAAGGCATTACCCTAAGCGGCGGCCAAAAGCAACGTGTGGTACGAGGGCAGCCGCCCATCCTCTCCAGATTAATAGTACATAGCGCTTTTCATCTAATAGATCCCCTTAGTCCCTTGCTTGCGCGCTGTTCGCTCGACGGAATCTTAATCTATTTGATGATATCCTAAGCGGTCTCGACGCCACGACGGAAACACGCGTTTTTGCTAGCGTTTTCGGCCCAGATGGACTCCTCAAAAAGAGGGGCTCAACTGCTGTCCTTGCAACGCACGCGGGTATTTGAATCTTACCAGCGTCTCAATCCCATGCGTGATAGCTCAGGGCTAATCAAGATGCAGTTCATCTTCTCCCATACGCGGACCATATTATATGTATCGGATCTGGCGGCAACATCATTCAGCAGGGGTCGTTCACGGATCTCAGTACGACAGAGGGATACGTTCAAAATTTAGGCATCAAGACGCCCCAAGATCTCTCCAACCATATCAGTCCACCATACTCGCCGCCCCAGGACGCCGAAAAGAGGATAGCCATTTCTGAAGAAGAAACCGAATTAACTGGACGACCTGGAAAACCTCACGGTGTCTACAGGTATTACATCAACGCGATTGGGCATATGATGGCCTTCATATATGCCGTGCTTGCAGCTACCTATGCCTTTCTCTACGTTTTCCCATACGTATGGGCGAAGTGGTGGACCGACGCGAACGCTAAGAGCTCCGGGGAAAATACAGCGTACTACATGGGTATCTATGCGATGTTGGAGGTCTTGTGCATCACCGTTCTTGTCATCTTCGCATGGCATGCTATCATCACCATTGTCAACACTTCAGGACTCAGTCTTCACCAGACCCTCCTCTCCACAGCGCTACAGGCCCCGCTATCCTTCTTCGAGAGGACGGACACGGGAGTCACGCTGAATAGGTTCAGCCAGGACCTGCAGTTGGTGGACAACGAGCTGCCCATGGCGGCGTTGGATATCGCGTGCAGTGGGCTCATCGTCATTGGCCAGATGCTTCTTATCATGAACACCTCATACTGGCTTGCCCTCTCCTTCCCTGGCATCGTTCTTGTTCTATGGGTACTGCAGAACGTATATCTGCGCACTTCGAGACAGCTCAGACACCTTGACCTTGAAGCCAAATCCCCTCTCTACTCGCAGTTTGTCGAGTCACTCGACGGCCTCGCCTCCATCCGAGCTTTCGGATGGCAGACGCAGCTTAAACAACTTCTTCACGACCGACTCGATCGATCCCAGAGGCCCTTCTATCTACTTCTCGTTGTCCAGAAGTGGCTCAATGTCGTTCTAGACTGTCTTACTGCCGGTTTCGTCCTCCTACTTATCGGTATCATTGTCGGCCTTCGCCAAAAAATCAGTCCTGGTTTTGCCGGTGTCGCGTTGTCCAGCATGATCGGCATCAGTGGTTCCATGGCAACCGTCGTCCAAGTGTGGACTGAAATGGAAACATCAATTGCTGCTATCCAGAGAATTCGCGATTTTGAGCGAGATACCCCATCTGAGACGAAGGGCCGCAACCTGGCCCAAGTACCCTCGAGTTGGCCAACTAAGGGGGCGATCGACATTCAAAACTTGGTCGCGACCTATAAGGATGGCACGGTTACCGCTTTGAAGAATATAACGATGAGTATTAAGCCCGGCGAGAAGATTGGAGTTTGTGGTCGTACCGGCAGCGGCAAGACGTCTTTAACCCTGGCACTCTTCAGGATGATAGACATTCAGGGTGGTTCTATCAAAATCGACGGTCTAGACATTACCTCTCTCGATCCCAATGGCCTAAGAAACGGTCTCAATGGGATTCCACAGGAGCCTTATTTTATCCCGGGCACCGTCAGACTCAACGCCGATCTCTACGGTGTCAAGTCGGATAAGGAGATAATGCAGGCCCTCACTTCAGTTCATATTGCGCATGTGATTCGGAAGAAAGGCGGACTAAGTGCAGAGATGGAAGATGGACTGCTTTCGCAGGGCGAGAAGCAGCTTTTCTGTCTTGCTAGGGCAATCTTGAAAAGCAGCAAAATTGTAGTATTTGATGAGGCCACGAGCAAGTAAGTTTGACCCGGTTTCCTAAACAACGAAGTATAGTCCTCTGGTGCTAATTTGTGAGCAGCATCGATGTAGAGACTGAAGCTGTGATCAAAAAGGTTATTGAGGAGGAGTTCAAAGACTATACCGTCATCACAATTGCCCATCGCTTGACGTCAATATTGGGCAGTGACCGCGTTGCTGTTCTTGAAGCGGGAGAACTTTTGGAATTTGATAGTCCCACTGCCCTCCTAAGCCGGGAATCACGCTTCAAAGCATTCTGTGACACTTATGGGGCAGAGTAGGAACCTGGGAGGACCTGACCTGCGCTCATGATATATGGTCAGGATATCGCTTTGACAATACCATGAGGTAATTAACGAAAGGGAGATATTGGCGGTCATTGTTTTAGAAGCCTCTTGAGTCTTGACAGAGGGGCGCGCTTATTAACCTCTAATTTTTCTCTTAACTCCGGTATAAATACACTCTAGACTGTCAAACCAAGGATGCTGCGACAGGCTCTTGTGCATAACCATTTATGAGAGATTCGAGGCTGCTGAATGCGATGGATCTTCAATTCATAAATTACCTTGGTGAGACTGCGAAATAGGGATACACTCAATTGATCACTGCTCATAGCCTTCCAAGAACCACAAAGCTCAATCGCTGAACTGCCCAAGGCGTGGCATTTTCGGCATTTGCACCGTCTGGGAGCAACGAGCAATCCTTCCCCTACCACCGGACCGTCAGGCCCTGCCTCTTTATAGCCCTTTTAAGTACTAGATATGTAGGCCAGGCGGCAGGCCTCTTCGCCATCTACAGCAAGGCACTTTTTCATATGCTCGTACAGCAAGTGTAATGAAGACTTGTTTTTCGTTAACTCTAGCGCCCACCTGACAACTAATTATGTCGAAGGAACGCAATGTGGACAGCGAGGGGGCACGGAGATGGTGATCTTGGCGCACCGACCTTATTGAATGAATAACATTAGCGGTTGTTCGTGTCAACTTATATGGAGTACTAATTGGGGGCAGTGGGGGGGAGGGGGGTTCACGAGATGACAAGAGCTGCAGAGGGACTCGGTCATTCAGTGGGGTGTAAGTACAGGTTCTATAATAGTCACTTCTGCAATCTAGCTCTAAACACCTGTGGATAGCAAGGTCTTTTTTCTATCCCTAATCAGCAAAATGACCTGAGCATGAAGAGATACCTCCTCCACCTGCCAGATTTTTGGAACAGAAGATTTGCTGCGATAAGCTTTTGTTTAGGTGGCCAGAGCCGCCTAACTCGACAGATACAGTTCCAATTCCAGTGAATTCTGAATATGACAGCACACCATAACCTCAGTGTTATTCCCAGCACGCAAGCTCGGTGCTTCAACTATTGCTCGAATGTATTAAGGTAGAATCGGTTCGTCAGGCACTAGTCCGACCGTGGGCAGAGGCGGCGGCGGTGCGGGCTCTTGAGGTAATACCTCGTCGGGATTTGCCATGCTATCCGGCCGGCACAGAGCCCAGTCAGGACCGGCCCAGGAGGCGCTACGTGAGGAGGATGCATTAGCTAGGTTATGAGATGAAAGAGCCAAGAGAGGTTATCCTCACAAGCTAATACTCCAACAGTGGGAGCTATCGGGGCACGGTTGCCCATTCCACCACGGCCCGTCACCTAGGAATTCTAGTCAGCGAGGTTGGCTAGGTATGACCAGGTTAAGGACGTACAAGGAATAAAGTAAGGAAGGCCGAAAGGATACTGAGCCTGCGCCAAGGTGGCTGCAAGGGCGAGAGCCACCAGATTGGAATATACTCTGTGTAGCATCTTAGGTCAGTTAATGGGAGCCTTTGGCGTTGATGCCCTAGGACCGTCTTGCAGACGATTGAATGAGGGAAGAAGGGGAACAATCAGAGGAAGCCTTCTTATCCCACCACAAGATTGACCGTCAAGTCAGGAGCTGCTCTTATAGGCTGACCTGATCGGTGAGTTAGAGATATCGGCGCATTCTTTCATGTTCTTCTCTCTGCGCGGCTCGGCGATGCAAGAGCAACAAGGACTAAGTTGCGCTTCTCATTGGCTGATCAAGGGGTGGTAAAGCACATCATCCAAGGCACTCATCGGAATAATATGATACACGGGCTATGAGAGGCCAATTGAGAAGAGGGAATACCGGGTTTAATCTGGAGAGAGCTTCGCGATGAATCGTAAATGGAGCCTGTTATCTAGACCCGAGAACCCTAGCCCGTGGGACGGCACAAATCCTGTCCTGCTGCCAATCGCGTCCTCTCCAGCCGTCCCACGCCCCGGGCGCGGATATCAAAGTAAATTCGGCGATTGGACTACAGGGCCTAAATATATATTCCGGTCGGCTTCCAAATTGCATCCCGGGAACCTCGGAGCTCGCGGCAGTCACCGCGAGAAAAACTCGTGTTGCAGGGATGTTCCCTGTAAACTACCTATTTCAGATCTTGAGGCTTTTCAATACTCATGAGGGAATTCTGTTGATTGTAGAAAGTTGTAGGTGAAGTTACCACCTGCGGTTTAATTTGTCAGACAGATGGTCATGAGAGGTGGGTAGTTCTACCTTGTCCTTGCTGGGATGCATCGTCAACAGTGCACTTAATCGCATCCCGCAACCAAAGAATGAAAGAGAATTAAAGGGCCTCGTCTGTCATTCCCGACTCGTCCCTATTAAACCCCATCTAGCTCTCAGGTCACGACCAGCTCGAGGCCCATGCATTATCCGGCATATACAAATCATCAAGAAAGCTCTCCCAATTCGCCCATTCCGCACTACCGTCAATGTTCCCATCACCAACCCCGCCACTATTCCCCAAAGCTTCCTGGGGTCCGGAATATACTGGTGCTACAGGTGGCTGGGTATATGGCAAAGGCGAAATTGCAGTCGAGGTCGTCGACGGCGTGGCCTCTTCGGCTGTGAGGTTGCGGAGAAACGACAACGCAGGAAGCACGGAACTCTGTACTACATCCTCCTCTTCTCCGCCCATATAAAAGTTTCTCACGGGCTGTAGTTGATTATGAAACAAGGGTTCGAGCGAAGAGAACTGGCCAGGCCGGCCAGATAGCGTCGTAGAAGAGTCCATCTGAGCACTGTTCCTCTGCAAAAGGCTGCTCCGTCTCGCGCGGGCTTTCTTCATCAATTTCTCCATCGGCTTCCAGGGCATCTCGCTCTGAGACTTCGCCATTAACTCCGCCGAGCGAGCGTATGCTTTCTCTACCAGATCCCAATACCTCTCGACAGTGGCGAGATCCTCGCACACGCAGAGCTCGGCAATAGCGACGGAAAGAGCATGCCAGGGTGTGAAAATCGACTCGAACCAACGCCACGATTTACCACGCGGATCCCTTACCAGATTCTGAGATCTCTGGAGGATATCAGTGCAGACCTGCAATAAGCTAAAACCGGATCTCGGGGGATTATAGTTTGGGTGCTTGCGAAGTGGTCTCTCGACGGCGACGTGGAGCTGAGCGATGATCCACTCGGCTACCTGAACCGCGTACCAATGGAGAGGGTTATTTTTGGGGTCGCAGCGGCGGAGGAGTGTGAGGACCCATCTTCGAAAGTCTTCGACGTAGCCGCGGCGCGCCTGAATCGTGTCTAAGGTAGACTCGCTGGGATCCAGGGCCAAGGTCATGTCAACCTGCCGACACACCTTCTGGGCCCTACAAACCAGGACGGGAAAAGTCATGTCTGTAAATGCCAACTCCGATGTGTCTGAAAGCTGGCTGTCTAGGTTGATGTTGAAACTTGCGTCGTTCACATTTGCAGGATATGGAGTCTGCGTCCAGCTAAGGGGTACGATGGGCGTCGTTAGTCGGTCAAATGACGTCTGCAGATCCAAGAGAGCCATGGCATATCGTAGGCGCCTACGCATTTCCAAATCAAATGGTTTCGTTGGGACGGGAGGTGGGTCTAGATGGAGAGCCAGTGCCTGTGCGATTCGAAATGCAAGGCTCATTAAAGTCCAGACTTGCCGCGTGCGGTCGTAGGCGCGAGTAGCAAGCTAGAGAGTGTATCCATAAGCGTGAATTCCGACACACAGAGTCTTTTCCTTTTCCTCTATCTTTCTTAGGTTCCAGTAGCCACCTACCAAGTAGAGTAAAAAGGCCTGTAAAACAGTTATGTCCTCCGTGGTAACGAGGCCAACTCGAGCCAGCGATTTCTCAGTCACTGAGCGGAAGACAGGCAAAATCGACTTCTTTTCACAGCTGAAGACGGAAACGCACTCCTCTTCACTCAGACTACCAACTGAAACGTAATAAATAGCGCTGCTCAGGGCTTCAACCGCCGGATGATCGGGCTCGTAGTCAAGATATGACGTTCCTTGGATTAGGTGTAACGTGACGGATGGGCGATGCAAAATCTTAAAGATGGGATCTACTCGCACGAGAAAGACTTCTACCAGATGCTTCTTAACCCAGCCTTTGTGTTCCAGCGGGTCGGATTCCTGACTCGAGGGATCCGGGATAGTGTTGAAGATGAGGCGATCGGAGAAACTCTGCGGGCTCTGTGAACGTAATAATGCCGTCGGTTCACCCATAGATTGCTGTGAGAGGGCAGGTTTCTGAGACTGGTTAGAAGCGGGTTGCTCTTCAAGCGCGTCGATGCCACTATCGTCACGAGGGTGATCCCCAGGAGAAGTCGGCTGTGCGCCTCCACGATGTCGTCCGCGCGGAAGGCGAGGGCGTTCGACCGGTATGCAGGGTACACCGAGTCTCATGCAGCTCGTGCAGGGATTCAACTTGTCGCATTTTGTCTTGCGTTGTCTGCACATTTCACAGCTGAGCCTTACGACGACCTTGGCTGCCCTGACATTTCCATCTCCCGAACCCGACCCACCCAGTCTCCGGCGGTGGGCACCGGAGTCCATTCTCAGGGGAGCCTAATACTGGGAGGTTGTGATTATTTCCCGCTGACGGGAAATATATAGTGGGTTGTCGACCTGGTCTCACACGTCCGTGACTTTTCATATCCGATATCTGAAGCTCAAAGCTCACTTGGAATTGTTTCGCATCAGGGATCCGACTCCTGTCGCCACCACCCCAAAAGGAGTCCGCTCCCGCCGGTATCTTTCTACGGTAATTCCAGCGGAAACGTTCGTGTTTTACCTAGTTGCGATCGAGGCGACATTGTTTTTGCATGTTCGTTTTGGATAAGTGCGTTGTCTTGTCGTCTTACGATCTTTGGTTCCCGTGCGGGAAAAAGTATGGTTCATCAAGCAGCCAATCAGAAGGCGCCTCTCCAACTTCAAGCTTTTGGCGATGATTTTAGAAAGCGGAAGATACCGCGGACCGTCCCTTTGTATTTCTTGCATGCTCACCAATTTCCCGACAGTGGGAAAGCGAGCCGGGAGCTGTTTACAGTTACCAACTTAATATGTGAATCTTCCCCAGTTGCATGGATATCTCTCTGGCTTAGAGTCGATCTGCGCCTCCTGTGAAATCGCCCTCCAGAGAGCGAGAAATGGAGAGATAGATCGCCAAAAATCTTATAAAGGTGGCGGATTGAGCTTTGGCTGAATGCCAGAAGGGGATATACTCAGATTGGTCAGACAAATCGCCCTCGGAAATTCAATAACAGGAGAGTCCTCATAAAACCCAACAACGCTGGTAAATCAACCCCATCGGAAGCAGACAACAATGCTCAAAAGAGGCCATCAATCATAACAGAGCGACCGTCGACTATCACTGATGTGTTACTTGCTCGATGGACAAGCAGTTGTCTCTCATCAAATATGCTGTGAGGTCAAGGAGTCCACAACTCCGGCATCTCTAAGCTTGAGTCTCTATCTAATTGCCTAATTCTACCGATCTTATCCTCGCGCACATTGATGTCTTATAGAGAAAAGCAAGGGGTAGGGGATCGTTAAAAAAAACTAAAAGGGAAAAAAAAAAAAACAGAATGAAAAAAAAAAGATTTTCGAACCCAGTGCTACCAGCTGGAGTTCTTAGAAGTTCAAGCCATGACGACTAAGCTCCGAGGGTTCTCTGCTATTGGAAATCTTTATCCCAAATTTGGTATATAAGGCTCTATTCCGGATTTGAAGATTGGACTGGGAAGTTGGGAAGGTGCGACTGCATCTGCCTTCTTCGAACACTTTTCCCATCTTGGACACTTGTGTCTCCTGAGTCATGACAGAACCATCGGAGGAAGTTTTGCACAAGATATGAGAGAGTCATCATGGACAATAGAATACAGAGGATGGATTCACTGGTAGTCCGGTTACCCAACTTTGTAAAAGTCCTTTAAGATTATGTTTTCGTTGCCGCTTTGAGGCAAGGATACCTGTCACGACTCCTTGATCATCACTCTTTCTCCCATTAAAAGATCAAATTCGTATGACGCAAATCTTGATGACATCAAATTCGCAAAGTGGCACGTGTCCCATCTGCACATGCCAGTTCTAAGTTTCCTTCGTATTGATATTTCTAGGCCGTTCCTTCTTCCGTCGTATGGGCTGGAACGAGAAAGACACATCGCATTCATGTGGAGGCTGAGGTACATCGCTACTCAGGGGCGGCAACACGTGTCATATTATTAATGACAATTGGAAGGAGTGTACTGGATGTAATCTTGTACTTTGCCACTTTCTCATTGGAGGAAGGAATGGCCAAATACTGTGAGGGGAGGCTTCTGTAGACAAGGCAGGGGCTTCCCTAGTTCTTGTCCCTATTCTCCAGCCATTGTTTCCCAAAACCGGGTGTATTTGTAAGAGGTTGGCGGGTTCTTGTGCACCAAAATGGAAGGACAGCAACGGGTTTCCCCATTGAGGAAACACCGCTTCAGGCTATCTCTTTTTCACAGGAGAAGTCGAGATGACTACGAGTCTCTTCCCAAACAATCGCTGCTTTCTCGGGTAGTGATTGCACCCGGCATGAGCAGAAAAGATTAGACGGCGAGACCCTCTCCTAGCCTAGTCCAACGCCAGCAATGGCAGGAAGAAACCCTGGACAGCCACATTAGCTAGCATGGAACCTTCTCACTGAGGATGGACGACTTGAAGGTGCCTGCCCACTCAAGCTATGAAACCACGAGCCAGCTAGATTATCAAGGATTTAAGACGGGAGGATAGAAGTCTAGTTTGATACGCCATTCTTCTCCCCACCTAGTCTTGAACGTTTCAATATTGATTTTATTTTCCAGACACGAACGTCGTTTCATAATCCCCTTACCCCTTAGTTAATTGTCTACAAAGGGCCATGCCCGCTCACGCCCTTCCTCTCCCCCTCCCACTCCGCTAACGGACGCGGAGTGGTCTGATCTGAAGAAGATCCTGACCGTGGCCATGGTCCAGTTTGCCCTTTTCGTAGTTGTTTCCCCTGTCAAAGTCTTCGGCTTCACGGACCACCCCGCCGACGAGCTCAGACCCTTCGCGGAAGCCCTTCTTTCCGGCACCGTGATCGTGGTTCTGGTCGCCGGGTCCCTCTTCTTCCGTCCCCTCCCGACCAGGCACCACGATTTTGTGCGCGGAGTGCTACGCGCACTCACCTCATGGTCGGTTGGCCTCCTCGGCGGGAACTGCGTCTTGCTCGTTTGGGCCCTAGTCCACTGGCGACTACCAGCCCCGGCCCCTCTGTCGCCCCGAGCAACGAGGTCGGTTCTCTGTAAGTCTCAACCTCATCGGACTGCCTCTCACAGCTACTAATGAATAGGTGGTAGCATTGGCTTCTTGGTGGCTGCCGCTCTTGTTGGGGTCCGCAGGGGATGCTGGAGCTTATTAGTCCGGCTTGTGGGCGCCATCAAGAAGGGACTGGGAAACATCTGGCAGTGGCTTCGGAACCCGGGCGGCGGAGGGCAAGCGAACTAGGAGGGGTCGTAAGCAGAAAGAAAATTGCTTGACGCAAGAGCCGAAACAAACTCCGACGGAAAACGTACCTAACCACTGGGCAAGGCCGTCGAAGGAACCGACGAACTTCCGTAACAAAACCGGTCTCTGCCAAGATGACACTTCGGCGCAGTTTCGGGGGCAATGACGCTCACCCCTTGGCCGTCGATAAATTTATTCATCGACGACGGTCATTTGGCAAGCCACTCGGTGAGCGAAAATCAAGTCATCCAATTGAACCAGTTTGTTTATATGCATTCTCCTGTAAGTGTCATCCACTCTTGTCCTGCACCCCCGGTTCTTTGTATTCCAGGCTAATAACGTCTACGTTGACCCAGTTCTTCCCCATCACGATCTGAACCTACCTGATCCGATGGAGCTATCCCTCAATAGAGGCAACCACACTCGCCGTTTTCACAAACCCGCCCACAAGCCCAATTTCTATGACTCTCTTGAGTCACCATCCAGTCTCTTCAGGGGTTTCCCCCAAACTCTAGCTATTCAAGTCTAGGGATTGAAGGGTTATATATGACGGCGTCATAAGTCCATGTTGAGGGATTTGATTGGAACTTAGAAAAGGGAGAAAGCGGGAATGTTAAACCCACAGTAATACTCACTCTCTTATCTCTATCAGCGTTCGAATGTGTGCTTACTTTTACTTGGAAATCTACGTCATGAAGTTGTTGGCTCCATGGTCTTGCTTCCCCTGTGAAATAATGTTACCAATCCATTTGCAGACCACCTGATATCATAAATGAGGCATCTTGTATGTATAAAACCTACCACTCTCTCCCGTCCCATCGAAGAGCCATTTCGATATATTTCTCTCGCTCTCACTCTTACTTACTCAACATTAACCTCCGCTGTCCATCCGCCAGCCCAAACCTGCATCCAATCCTGTCTGACCCCACGCATAGCGGTAGAGAATTCAACATCCCAATTTCCAGCTACTCGTCCTCAGATCAAGATGAAGGACGGAAAGAAGCTCTTACGTGACAGCCAGAAGCGGTTCAGCGCCATACGGAACCATGTCTACTATTATCGAGGGCTTCCCGACCACACGGGGAAGACTATACGAGACAACAAGAATTACCAAGAGGCTCTTTCTCAACTCTTTCTAGACCTGTCCGCCAAACTAGACACCCTAAAGCTGGAAGAGAAACAAGAAAGGGACGTGATTAAGCAGGCAAGGAAGGTCTTGGACCTCGCAGTGCAGCACGTTTCCATGGCCGCGGCGTTGATCCAGCATCCCCGGCGATATACATATAGACAAATGTCACTCAAAGACAAGTTTCGAAAATCCTCCGAATTTTACGCCGAACTCGAGAAAGTCAAGGAACGTGAAGATGCGTTGAACGCACGGCTTTCAAAGGCACGGGAGGCTCCCTTCCAAGACTTCAAAGTTCAATGTGCCCAGTTAATGAGGGAATATGCTGGCATCAGCGATCCGGTTGACAAGGATCATCCCAGTGATGATAAGAAACGGGATGTGCGAGACGAGAAAGCCGAACTGGTGGAGGGCGGGAATCAGGAAGGCGAGATTAAGAAAATTGACGGATCCGTGTGCTCTCTGGAGTCGGATACCCCTCGTATCTCTTGTGAATTTAGTTAGGGTCTTGGGCAGGCGTCTTTTTTTGATAAGCCCTTGTATCAAGCAAGCATCCCAAGCTCCGCGTCAAGTACGATAGATGGTGAGACTCAAGTCAAGTGATTACAACGGTTCTGATAACGGGATGGGCAGAATGGGATTTCCACCAGGCCCTGGGTGTTTGGCAAGACATCACCATGGCGTATAATTAGAACTTAGAACGTGCTTTAGCTACATTCCAAACTCCTTCAATTCAAAGTATGTTGGGACACGGGAAGAATGATTAAGCTCCCTCCACATCCTCGCGTAACTTAAGCTCACCCTCAACATGCGTCAGTGAAGATAAGGGGCAGCGACGAACCCATCAGAAGGCATTCGAGGCGGTTCTACTCAAGCATATCGAGGCGTCCCGAATAACCGAATTTCGTCCATGCCGTCTACAAAATGCAGCGGCTTCTATTAGCAATCGAAGGTGATGATGTGTTCCTAGTTTCAATGGTTCATTAAAAAGCGGGGGAAATGAAGTGTCCATTCAGATCTTTCCTACTTTCCTACTTAATACCGGCCCTCTGCTCATCCCGGACTTAGGAAAAAATATACACTGCTAAATCACGCAAATACTGTCGATTTTCGTATGTCATTGGCTCTATAGAAACCTTGATACGCTTGGATGGATCAAAGGAGGCCGACCAGTACGCGGGATGGTGTGCGAGTGTCCCAATTCAGACAAAAAGATCAATTGATCAATCTATTAATACGTCCCAAGAGGTTAAATCCCGACTCCCGACAGAGGTAGGGGCACAGCAAACCTTATCACGCATTACTACTTTAAGCTCAATCTAAAATTGGCCAATAATAAAATTCGAAGTACATATTTTCAACCTCTCCTCACCATGCAGATCTGCGCCCGTGGCCGAGTCGGGGTCGGTCCTGAAGGTTATCCGATCCCCCGGATTGTGATCAGGCATCGCTCGCGGGATTCATTGGCGACACGTCAAGGTGTCTCGGGTACTTCGCGTTGGTCGTCGCCGAATCGACCCATTACGCGTCATAGGCAAACCCGATCGGACATGATCACCCGGCGCCAATCCAAGGAAGGAGTGCTCCAGGTTCCGGCTCAAAACCCGATGCCTCAAAATCCGACAAAATCCGCCAATCATAGCCCGTATCCTTGTCTCATTTTCGAATAGCTTCTCGACCACCTCTCCTGACCTCTCTCATTGTTCTGCGATCTGAGATGTATATATATTCGGCTCTTTTTCTCTCGTAGGGCTTAGTTTCATTCCTTCGATTTTATCTCACATCATTCTTCAGACATAATTGAAGAAAAATTACCCACCCAACTCGATAATCCATACAACCAACCAACACTTCGACGTCTACGACACATCTTACAAAACAGTCTCCAGTCATCACCAGATCATGTCTTTTCCGCGCTGTTTCCTAAGAGAGAGACGCATTACACCCGCCACCCTAGTTACCGCAGCTTTCGTCGGCGCAGTCGGCTTCTACTCCTTCCGACGCGTTTTCACTGCCGACGCCCACGCCGAAAGCCCTCGCAAGATCTGTCCCCTGCAGCAGCAACAGGGCGAGCAGAAATCCATGGCGGGCCCTTTTGGACGTCTCGGCTTCACGACTCTTCGGTTGCAGAGCGTTCAGGTAGTGAACCACAACACCAAGCGTCTACTATTCGAGCTTCCTGAGTCGAGTTCTTTGGCTCGGTTGCCCTTGACTTGTAAGCATCTACCTGGATGAGACCTGGGATTTACTCCAGAGCTGAATTGATGGGATGAACCATTGCTAATACCGTACCATTTCCAGCCTTCATCCTCACTTTCCACAAGCCAGCGGGAAGCATATTCCCTGTCATCAGACCCTATACACCGATTAACCGCCAAGGTAGGTTAAAACCTATGAATGAGAGTGCTTAGGGGTGCTGAAAACTAACAAATATACCTAGATGATACGGGCCACATAGAGTTTCTGATCAAGAAGTATCCCAACGGAAGAGCCAGTGGCCACATGCACTCGCTCAAGCCCGGCGATTCTCTATCCGTCGCAGGTCCCATGCGCGGCTACTCCTGGAGAGTCAACGAATGCGACCAAGTCAACCTAATCGCCGGCGGTGCCGGCATCACGCCCATCTACCAGCTGCTGCAGGGTATCCTGAACAACGAAGAGGATAAAACCAAAGTGAAGCTCATCTTCGGCGTCAATACTGACGAGGATGTCCTCCTGAAGGACGAGCTTGACACTTTTGAGCGTCGATTCCCTGATCGCTTCAAGGTCGTCTACACCATTTCAAAGCCTTCGGAGAACTCGCCGTTCAGGCAAGGTCGCGTGACGAAGGAGCTTCTGAAGGAGGAGCTCGTGGGGTCCGGAAAAGTTTTCGTTTGCGGACCGCCCGCTATGGAGGCGTCGTTGATGGGTACCAGGGGCATGTGGGGAAAGAAGGGAATTCTGGAGGAGTTGGGATACTCCCGCCAACAGATCTATAAATTTTAGACACGGTGAACAGAGGTAATAAGAGAAAAGGAAACGAGACGGTGAATCAGAAGTGAGCAAAGGAAGGGCAAAAAAAGGAGAAAGCCCAAAATCAAGAAACGAATGATAGAAAAGAAGAAAACAAGGATCAAGAGATCCCTCATGTACCACCATAGATCAAAATTGTATGTAATATTCACATAGATTCCCAAGAATACAACACATGGGACTTCGCTTTCGAGGATTGCCATTTTCTTAAACTTTTAGGCTTATAATTTCTATGACCGTGTTCGGAGGAAGTTTCGGTCCGTGAGGAGGAGGATGCCAACCAACACAGTAGGGAAGTGAAAATGCTATTTATAGCAAAGAGCTAAGTGCCAAAAATGGCGACCAATGCGTTAAAACAGCGTCGCTGAATTCAGCTTGCAACGCTGTACCTCTTAAGCTTGTCTTAGCGGCTCTTGGCACCACCTAGCAATCCGGGTGTGGTTCAGCCTCAGGCTTGGAGTCCTCCAGAATTCACAGATGATATCCTTCGGTGTGTCTATTAACCTTGGGACTCTCAAATCCAACGAAAATCGACTCTTGCAAGTTCGATGACTCAAGACACCTCACACCTCATTCTCCCTTGCGGCAACACTCCCGCTTTTGCCAGTCGACGCCTGCTTCGGTCATGGATCCATCTCAGAATACTACAACCAAGAATGGAAATGTCTCCCTCCTCGAAGCCCTTCCATTGCATACCGTGGCTTCGATTCTCTCCTTGTTAAACACTACCCCTGATATCCTATCCGCCATTCTGTCTTGCCGCATATTCTACGAGTCTTTCAGACAGCACCAGAAATCGATCATATCCGACCTTATAAAGAATATAATTCCGCCGAGCTTGTTGTCGTACGCCCTGTACCTTCTTAATTCCTCCAAAATCGAGCCCCAAGATGCCGACGGCGTAACGGCGTTCCTGGAGCAATACCGAAAGGGAATGTCCAGCACCGAAGCGACACGCGGTCTCTCGAATCTCTGCGACTCCGATGTCTCTATCATCATCAAGAACTGGACAGCAGCTCAGGCTCTCTGCAAGCTTTACACCACGGAAACTCTCCGAGAACTAGAGGAGAGGACGGGAATCAAGCACAGCGGAACACTATCCACCAACGAAGAGAAGAGGATTTACCGTGCCATTTTCCGATACCAAATCCTGTGGAATCTATGTTATAACCAAACCCCACACGTAGCGGCGTTTGAAAAGCCAATCGATGCTTTCTTTGCGACTCATTCACCTTGGGTGAACAAGCAGCTGAGCCATTTCTTCTATTTTATGGAGACAAAGACTTATGAAGGTACGATAAACCATTTCGTAAGGCCAGTTGATACACCTGTGCAGTCATGGTCCTGTACGAGGATATTCTCCGAAGTGCGTCCATAAATCGTACTTACCTTGTTCCACATTAGCATTTATGGAGATGGCAACTTACGACATAAATTGGGCCGGCTGCTTCGATTGGATTCCTGGTCCGGCGGGAGTCAACGACTTTCCAGATCTTGTATGTCTGCGCGCTCGAACATGGCTTTCATCACCACCACCCCTTTCGTAAGTTTCCAACGAACTGACGGAAGACTCCACAGAAACGCGGCACGGATCTGCCCTTCCTCGTAAAGTTGTGCGAAGCGCAGTCTTATAACGAGTGGAAAACCTTCATTCAACCTGATTCCTCTCCGGCGGCGACCACGATGAAATGGGGAAGAAGCCTGACATTCATGTCCAGTGCTGCTCCTCTCTCCTACTACGCCTGTGGTCAGCCGTCTACTGACGATCAAACCACCGCCAAGACTGAGGAAGCTCTGTTAGAAGACTTTAGCGGCGTAGAATTCCCAAGAGACGACTTCGACGACAGGGTTGGTTCGAGAGCGTTTGACATCTGGCACCGAGCACGTCTCCACGCCAAGCCAGGTTCAGGCATTATCACGCACGTGTACGACTTTCAGTATCAAGGATTCGGCTACGTCATGTGGGACTACGAAGGGCTCGAGACCGGCGTGGTGCATGAGAAGATTATAACAGCGAAGCCCCCGCTTGTCCCCCATTTTACCGGTTCGGAGTTTCAACGCAGGCTTCAGCTTGTCCATGATACTCTCCAGGAGAGACGCGATATTCTGCGCTTAGGCGGTTGTGGGTATTGGAAGGATAGGGATTTCAGTCGGGTTGATGGACTGTCTGAGGAGGACATCTCGTTCCTGAAACGAGTGTGGGAGGACCGCGAAAGACAGCGCGTTGACCAAAATTCGGGGGATATCGGGCAGAGCTAGAGATACTCTTGAAGAGGAAAATCAATGTAAGAATGTCATATGGATTCTCAATTCGAAATCCACAAGCTTGGCCTATTCGTGGAACCCAGACCTACCACGCTTAACACGGTTCTCTACAAACCCTAAAGGATAGAAGCGGGTCCATCCGACGAGCCGAACCCTCGCTCCTAACTACTTCATAGTGGTAGAGTGAACTATACATGTACCTTAGGTGAGATTAACAAGATTTCAGGTCCTGGTACAACGTGTGTAAGAGGACATAAGATACGAGATTTAAGTTCCTGGGACACAGAGAAGTGAAACCCAACATAGCAGAAGTGGCTAAATCTACGATGTTGGAGAAAGTTAAAAGTCAACCCCATGTTTACAGGGAAATCTGTAAACGGGAAGCAGCGTGGCGAGCCTCGGAAATGGCAAGAAATCGAGTAATGCCTCGTCAGCCACCAAGCGGGACCAAGCCCCCTGAGTGAAGTGGACTGCATTATCCATTAATACCACACAAACACGCTCACCAAGTTAGGGAGTCTTGAATTCACGTGCGAAGACCGGCAATTGGAGGCACAACCTGCCGGCTAAGTACGATGGTGCGGGGAGGATTCATTAAAGACATGCGGATAGATATTAAAACTAACTCAAATTGAAACCTGCGAGATGACTCAGCTGTCCAACTAACGTCAGTCGATGTCTTCTCGATTATATTATAGTTGATAGGCATAGGGAGAAGCATCTTAGATTGGAGGTGGAAGTAACATCATGAGGGATAGATGGCAGTTAGGTGTTCCTGGAATTAGTCTACTAGCCTTTACCTCAGCTGTGATTATGACTTCTGGAACCACGGGGCGGTCAAAACTTCAAAGTCAAGTCGTATCGATGGAAACGAAGAGTACAATATTGAACTCTGTCTTGTATTGGAATGACGGAGGGAGTTGAGGTTGGTCGTTGACTTCGGGTTGGGAACTTGAGCCAACATGCTCCACTCAATATATTCAAATCTTCTCGCAAATATCATTCCTCCACGTCCATTGTTGCCCTCGTTTGCGTCCTAAACACCTCGATAGAGTCTGTACACTACCTGACGCTTGAGGAGATTACCACCGAGAAACAAGGACCCGCCGCCAACCGGGGATATTAAGCAGAAAACCCTTGAACAGATGACAGCTTCCCTCGTTCCCGGTTCTGGGGAAACGTCAAACTGTAGGCACATAGGCTATTCTTTGTCGATCTTAGATTTGCTATTTCTTGTACCCCAATCCCGGTCGTGATTCCACATACACGTATAGAGAATGATCCACAAAAGACAGCTATTAGCGGCCTAGACAAATAAAAGTGCTGTAAGGAAAGGCATAATCTACGATGCTGTATGTCGAATTAGGACTGATCCTCTCATCTCGCTCCCGGGGGGCTAATCTCATGTTGATATCGAGGGAGAGTCGACCTATCTAACAAAGACTCCATCGCAATCTCGAGGCAGGGTGGGGTAAAGGGTTTCTCCAACTTGGGATGATGATTTCCGTGACATCGATAGGCCTATATGATCGGTATGGCAGGCTGGGTTCACCCTCCTCGATTTCTTCCATAGCCATGATCCCTGCAAAACAAAATGTTTTGATATTAACAGTTCCACCCCCTTCAACAAGTCGTCTGTTCGGGTCAATAATGCGGGGCAAAATGCGGTCTAGTAGTGAAGGAGACGGATTCCTTTTCGTGTTTGAATGAGCTTCTTGACATGGACGTGGTTGAGCGAGTCGAGATTAAAAGAGCCAGGATCCAAGGAAAAGTAATGGAAGCCCCAGCGTAACGGTCAATGATATGAGATATCTAGGTCCATAAATATAGGATGACGACGACGACTTTTTTCTCCTATTTTCCATGCTTGGCACCTTAGACGGGACTTGGATAAATCCAAACGCAGTATTTAAGGGGTATATCAAACCTTCCTTTTACCCAGCTCACATGGCGGATATATCAAGGATCAAGGATTTAAGGATTTTATATGCCCACATCTGCCACGTACAGGAAGAAACAGAGCAATGGGCGATTTGAGAAGGTGAAAAACGAATATCTTCGACTGTCAGATATCTGCCCCTCCTTTCCTTCTTTGTCTCGCTCACCAGTCCTCTTCCCTTCGACAAATGCCAATGCCTCGTCCACCGTCCTAACATGCTCATATACTCAGATCTACTCCTACAGTAATAGAGTCTTCCCCACCCTGTTTGTATCAATTCCCATGCTTGGATCTAGTGGATGACGGAGTCCCAGCACGATAGGCCACGAAGGCTCCGGCAAAAATCAAAAGAGCCAATCTAAGAACCTGGTTCACGTTTAATAAATTCTCCGCACACCCCCCAAACTTCGGAGTTCTCCCGCTTGATGGGGATTTGCTCCCGAGTCAATTTTTCCAGACACGCAGAATCTACCCCAACATCAGAGCAAAGAGTCATCTGCTGGACGTTGTTTCAGCCTTGGTACTGCTCTTGGCGCTGTTTATCTCCCGAGGAGCCGAGAACGCAGGCTAACATTATCGGAGGGACTAGGACTCAGCCGGGAGAAATGCCGTCCTCCGCATCATGCAACATCCCCCCAGTGGGGCCCCTTATCACGTTGGTGGAGGAGGGTGGATGGTCTTGATTCTTCCGCCCCCTCCATTTCTCCCGGAGTGGCGTCGAATCGAAGACTTTCTGCGCAGGTATCCTATAGTCTAGAAGGGCGGGATCTGGCCCAACCGTGTGGGGTTACGGGACGTAGATGTACATCAATGGATATGGAATGACCCGCAAGGGCCCGCCGGGGGTTCAAGGGCTCTAATGTAACCGGACGAGAACGACGTGGAGATAGAATGAGTCGGGGTATTATATCAAAATCCTTGGAAGTTCTCAGTCGAAGTCGAGAAAAGAAACAGAGGCAAACTAAAAAGGGAAATTAAAGTATATAAATCCTGGCCTCCAACTGCTGGGAGAGCCCGCCTCTTTCTTGCATTCACCACGAACTCTCCTCTGGTCTTCTCTCACCCAAAACCGTCTGTTTTTAACATACCATAGGCATACATCGCCCTCCTTCATACACACAAACATTCCAACATGTTCTACTCTACTCTCGCCACGGTCGCTTTGGCCATCACCAGCGCCATCGCCTCGCCAGCCGCCTCCCCCTTCGATCTCATGAGGAGGCAGGGCGTCACTCCGAACTCGGTCGGTACCCACGATGGTTATTACTACTCTTGGTGGTCCGACGGCGCTTCCCCCGTCACCTATACCAACCTTGCAGGCGGCTCTTACAGCGTCCAGTGGCAGTCCGGTGGTAACTTGGTTGGTGGAAAGGGTTGGAAGCCTGGCTCGGCTAAGAACATTACCTACTCGGGAACCTGGACTCCGGTCAACAACGGCAACTCTGTAAGTCCCCCTAGATGGTTGAAGAAGAAGAAGAAGGAGAAGAAGAAGAAGAAGGAGAAGGAGAAGAAGAAGAAGAAGGAGAAGAAGAAGAAGAAAAGGGAGTGTTGTGTGGGAGGATGTGATTTCTAACGATACAAATGCTAACCCCATCGCCTCCTCGCTTAGTACCTCACTGTCTACGGCTGGACCCGTAATCCCTTGGTCGAGTACTACATCATCGAAAACTTTGGCGAATACAACCCCGGAGGCTCCGCCACGCCCAAGGGCACCGTCCAGACGTCGGAAGGCACGTACAACCTCTTCCAGAGCACGCGCGTGCAGCAGCCTTCCATCGAGGGAACCTCCACATTCAACCAGTACTGGGCCATCCGCACCGAGAAGCGCACCGGCGGCACAGTCGACACTGGTATCTTCTTCGATGCTTGGGAGAAGGCCGGTATGCCCCTCGGCACTCACGACTACATGGTCCTCGCTACTGAGGCTTACAGGAGCGCTGGTAGCTCTCACATCACTGTTGAGACCCCTCCTTGAATGGCCTTGTTGAGAGATCACCCGTCTGTTTGCCCAAATCGGCTTTCTTCAGTCATGCACATAAACGAGTAACGAGGGAAACTTATGAAACGCGACGTTGCGTATATGCGGTGGAGAAAACTTGTGTTAGGATAGCATGGAGGAGAGAAGCTTATCTTGTCTTGTACATATTGAGATATCTCGAGCGTTATATTTATGGAGCCGCTGCAGGCCCGTTGAACGGTGGTTTTTTGGGGCAGCAGAGTTGGACTTGTGGAGTCTCAATAGCACTACAGTGACTGTGCCTGCTCATGTTGCCATAAGTGCTGTCGGCCAAAGCTGCCTTCTCGTTAGAGTACGAGAATCCCAGGGTATCTAAGTATATCTCGGCCTCCAGCATAAACGTCATGGCAATCGTGCATTGGACATTTTCTAATCAGGCTGGATCCGAGACACAGAGTAGCAGAACAAATTCGACACTCGCCGAACGACGCCCTCAGGCATCTTCCCATAGTCGGTTTGGAAATACAAGCCGGTTGCTGGACTTGAAGCTCCAAATCGATCCAGGGAGGTTTACCCTTCCCTCCTTAGACTGCGTTTCTAAACTTGATGATCGATAATTTCAATCTCGGCCAAATTGGACGTGATGAGTCAAGACCGGAAGGTACGATGGGGAGGGTCGAGGACGGTCGACAGCTCCTTCCGCCCTCTGCTGGCCACTCCAAAATGAGCGTAAAAGCCTTATGAGGAATAATTCGGGAAGAATTTCCAGCCGAGCAGCTCAAGCAGAAACTCGATCGTTGAGAGATGGCCTAGCGGTATCAGACTCCATAGCGCTCAATGGCCAGATGTTACTCTCGAGATTGTTGTTCGAGATGTCGTTGTTGGCTTCACATGAATGGAGACAGAATTAGTCAGACCGAGGATCTCAAGCGGCTCGTTTGCAATCTCGCCAAGAGCTGCACTCTTCGGCGAACAGCAAGAAGGCCTTTTGAGCCTAGGTCGCTAAGACGGGCATAGCGGGTGAGCCCTGTTAGAGAGACGGATGGGTCTAGGATTCTAGATCAATGATATGTTTCTCGGCCCATTCTTGACTAAATCTGGCGCCAATGTTGGGTTGGGTAAGTTGCATGTTTGAGAGGGCAATCAGAAAGGGAGGGATGGGTCCAAGTGCCGAGGTAGGGCTGGTCTACTTGCTTCTTTACGAGGCCAAAGGGCATTTTGTCAGTTTACGAAGCAACAGTGTACACGTCGTGTTGTTGACGGTTTTTGGATTTCCACCGTTCATTGATGGATGATGGAATTCCTGTGGGGGGAAAACAAAGGCCAATAACGATCTGCACTGGCATTTCGATCCGTCGATGAGAAGCTGCATGCTACCTTTCCAGAGTAATATTCGCACACTGCACCCCAGTTAGTATGAGTACTCATAATTCGGACACGCATCAATTGATCCATACCAAGAAACCCCCTGCTTTAACATGGGATAGATTTCCCCAAAAAAGCTAGCCAAGCTCGGATCAAACGGCACGGCTCTTGGAGATTTCGAGGTTACGTCAAACCCAAAGCTCGGGGATACCCGACCAGCTGCAGAAAGGCACGAAAGAGCCATTCACAGTTCGTGGCGACGGGACGGACGGTGCCGCAAGGAGTCTAGCCAGCTGTCACTGGTGACTGGGGAGGGACCTCTGATCGTCCTGACGCGAGGGCTTGGCAAACCGGCAGGGGGTTGCTCACTGGAGTCATCACGGTGAACCGGTTGGCTGCTGATTGGGCTGATGGGAACATGGGTGCTGTGTTTCCGGGGGCGGCACGGACGGGGGATGGGTCAGACGAATTGATGAGTTGGTGTGACCCTCTCCGCCCCTTGGCCTGGCCTAGGCCAGACGATGCGATGTCAGCCATCCTACGCGGCCAGGTCATGGAGCAGCCCCCAACAGTTACGAGGGGGCGGCTGAAGGATCAATGATGTTTAGTATGCAATTATGCATTAGTGCCCACGGTCGTGTATCAAGATTCAAGTGTGGCTTGGGGAGGACCCAAGGTTTACTTTCTCAAACGGGCTTGCTTGGTTACAACTAGCGGCCTTATGGGGCAGATCAAGAGACCCTGGCCCGATGCAGTGGGCAAATAGTGGGGGAGGACGCGCGTCGGGGCCCCAGCTCCAGCAAAAAGCACCGAAGAAGATTGGAGTGGAAAGGACATTGAAGCAATGGAACCTTGATTGATTCATTCCAGATGGCAGACGTCCACCGAGAGAATCAATATCGGATGCCTCCCAGAGTCTCAAAGAGAGCCTCGATATCGAGCCGGAGAGCCGTGTTTCTTGCACAGGCTGGCAATGTGGAGTTCATAGGGGTGTAATACCTAATACCTGATTGATGCTGATACTCACCCACCCTGGAGCGACATAAGAGCCCCATTGCTGACGATTCATTCCACGACGCCTCGGCTCTGCTCCTATTTTCGTCAAGCGCTGTCAATCGACGACTTCGGCCAACGCTCTAGTCAGTCTTGGCAGACATTCGCTTGAAAGTTTTCAGTACATCAGCTGCAGACGTGGATGCCCATGTACTTTGTAGAAATTGGTCCTTGTGCTTGGCGTCTCGAGTGATTCCATCCGTTCGCATCCGTCTGCATCCGTCCTAACGTACATGTTTCGTTCTTGGCTGCCCTGCGCCTTGCTCCTTCCTCGTGTCTTGTTTGCGAGGATGAACGATAAACCCAAATAAGCCGAGTCGCCGAATTTCCTCTTTCTCTCTCTCTCCTATCCAAACTGTTCCAGTTTCCCTCCCATTTTTGTTAATTCTATTTTCGGCTCTGTTTTCCGACTGTGGCTTCGCTCTCCCCAAGCCAACTCCAAGTCTCGACCTTATTACCCACTTTCCCTCCCACTTCACACTTCCTCCCAAATTCTACCACCTCGACCTTGATTCCCGCCGAGTCCATCCCAAACAACTCCCCTTCCTTTCAACAACCTCGCCTTACCGGTTTTAATCGAAATGTCTCAGCAAGGGTTAGTTTTTTTCTCCTGTCGATCTTGGTTTCCCTCGGTGAACTTCCGCCGGCCTCGAGGCTCTCCGTTGAGCCTTGCCATTGAGCCTTGAATCCTATCGCACCGGATCCCCAACGCGACATCCCCGCCAAGCAACACAGATCATTAATCAAGAAGCTCAACTGACAATTGATTTTCCTTTTCGCGTCGCAGTTACTATCCTCCTCCCCAGGGCGGCTATCCTCCCCCGCAAGGCGGTTACCCTCCTCAGGGCTACCCTCCTCCTCAGCCTGTGAGTATCCAGCTTCAAGAGCTGTCGCCTCCCCGTGTCTCTTTCGAGACTTCGAGGTCTAACCCTTTCTCTCTTCGTTCTAGATGCAATACCAGCAGGCCCCTCCTCCCCAGGAAAAGAGCCACGGCTGTCTCTACACTTGGTATGTCATCTCTTTTATTTCTCTGAGCTAGAATTGATCCCGCCCCATTCGCGCGATAAGCGATTTCCCCTCGAGCGAAACCGGACCAAACGCTGACCACTCTTGATCGCCATCTAGTATTGCCGCGATGTGCTGCTGCTGGCTCTGCGGTGAAACCTGCGAATGCTGTCTCGAGTGTCTAGACTGTTGTTGCTAGTCCTCGCTCTTCCCTGAGCCATAACCTCGACCCCCCGACAATGATTCCGACCCTCTTTTCTTCGACATTCTAGCACGATACGAATCTAGAAGGAGAAGTGGAAGAAAAGGGTACCACATAGCGTCCGTTCTTAAGAAACAACGAAAAACATTCCTTTGTCTCTCGATGATGAATTGATCTGGTTCCCCTGGCATTTTTCAATTGGTCATGTTTACTTTGCGGCTAGTGATAATACCTTTTTACCTCTCGCCTTTTTTTTTTTTAGTTCTTTTTTTCTCAACACGATGTTCTTCGATTGTGCACTCTCCTCCTTGTCTATTCTTGGCCGATAAGAGAGCTTTCAGTGAAAGGAAGAGAGCCCAATTTGCTGCGCTCTAGGATGTGACCTCCCTGCTAGTCTGTTTGAGAGCTACCGACCTTGTGGCGCTTTGCCTCGATGCTATTGGATGCTACTTGTGGTCTCTCGCTCGACAGCCAATCCCCGAGTCCTTTCGACCCCGTGATTCACGATGGTGTAGCGTGGATTTCCCTTGCTGGAAGACCATGAATACCTTTTTATTTTTTCGATGATTTCTCCCATTGAGTTTTTATGTGGCTTAACAGAGAAGATCAGAGACACTTAATCTCCAGTTCTACGCCATTAACCCCCCCAAAAGCTGAAACCCCGCAACCTGGATTCGAGGCGGACAAAAAGCGGCAAGTGGGAAGTTACTTTCGCCCTAGCTGAGGAGGCAGTGCAAGCAGCTTCCCCAAAGGCACCCAATTAGACTCGTTGACTCCTGTCAATTACCGGGATGCTGGTAGGCAGTTAGTTTTAAGTTTTCTTTGAGATCTTAGCTCCAGGTTCTCGAGTGTGATTCGAGGATCCGGATGTATTCGATCGACAGTTCGCTGCTGGATGTGCATCAACCTCTCTTTGATTGTGAGGAGAAAGGCAACCGCAGATTTTCACACTTCTCCTATCGTCACGTGCAGTTGTAGCCGTGCAGGGGCAGGACCAGACATGTTTCTTCCCCGGAATGCGAGCTCCAGGTCCCCTTTACCATGACCACCATGTCGCGTTTTCCATCTACGCTTTGCCCTGCCTAGCTCCCGACGATAGCGGCTGCCGACACGCCTTGCACTGCCTGCAGCTGGTCCGCGGATCGCCAGGAGTAATGTAGATACCATAGCAATATTAAATTATTTTACCGCGTAAGCGATCGCGGAGTCTGGTCCATAGGCACAAAGTAGGTCGTCGAAACAGCCAGCCGACTGCCTAGACCACCTCCGGAACCTACAATCCACCCGGATCGAAAGCGTCGGCGGAGAGCCGGTCTACTCGGCTTTCTTGTTCCCCGTTGGCTACGGCATACCACACGGACCGTTCTCTACTGATGAAGAACTCTAGGACGAGTTGGCGAAGGCATTGAAAGGAGTGCCGCTGAAAGCTGTCCAACGACTTCGAGATCGCATGCCTACTTCGACGCCGTATACTTTGACTCATGGGGATTTGGTAAGAGTAAATATCATGGTAGAGGATGGCAACCTCGTTGGGATTATCGATTGGGAGGTACTTCCCGGTATGGTGGGAGTTTGCCTATCGTTCGACGCCTAATTTCACAGCAGTCAGAGAATTCTGGGGGGATTTCTGCTACCTTTCGAAGTACCCGGACTTGAGCGAGCGAGCAGCGAAGTTTCTTAGGGACTCGGAGGAGTCCTAGAGACCTTTTAGATAGAACATGAGACTGTAGTGGTAACTTGTCTGTATTGCATACTCCCTCAGTCCTGGCTTGACTTCGAGTTTCTACTGGTCTTCTCCGGCCACACCCGTTACAAAAGGTAGGAATAACTTGACGTTCATAAGATACCATGTTAAAATTCATTATATTCATATCAGAGAAAATCATCCTCGCTTAAAACTACGAAACATCAAGTAGAATAGAGGGCTTCCTGGTGACGATAATCCTCCTACATAATGAATCGCAAATCGGTGTCTAGAGTTTTAACTCGTTAGCATTACTTCATCATTTCGTAGAAAGAAACGTATGGTGGCCAGGGCTACATACCAATGGGATGACTCGCGGACAGCTGAGGCAGCTGCGAGTAGTTCTCCTCGAGCAAGTCTCTGATGTTATTGAGTAGTTGGACGTAGCTTTGCTCGGGATTCTTCTTCATCGAAGAAATGAAAGCCCACGACATGGCGCCAGTGGCCTGAGAGCCAATGGTCGCATCAGCCCTATCAATTAAAGTCAGTGCACGTTCTCCGGAGGTATAACTCATTTACTGACTCCTGGGAGCCTAGGCAAATTCGGAGACAAAAAGAGAGAAATAGAGAGCGGGGCGGTACATACGAAGTTTGGCTGTCCTTGCTTCCAGACCACATGATAACATCCGCAGGCGACGTACGCGTCTCCTTCGTCTTATTATATGCACCATCCCCAGAGATAGCCGTCTTCGCAAGGCTAAATATGCTCGACGCAGCACCCATGACATCACCACGACTGTAAGCCGAAACCGCGCTGAACAGACCCTCGGCGGCTTCCTTGGCGAGGTTGGGCTCCTTGAGGACACCCTTGGTAGAGTAGATGTAGGGCAAGTCCATGACGGAACCGGAATGGCAGGAATCGAAGATGGCCGTCAGCCGCACGCCGGGCTGCAGGGGCTTCACGACGACGTGGTGGATCTCGTCGTCGACGATGTGGCCGTTTTGTTTGAAGTCGACGGGGTAGATGACCTCGTCGTGTCCGTCCTCCTCGTCGCCGTCGAGATCTTCGGTTTGACCACCGTGACCTAGAGCATCACCATGTCAGCGCTGAGTGAAACCAGAATGAGTAGCTTTCTCTGTTCTTCATTCTCTCTTTTTCTCATTTTGCTATCCTTACCCGAGTAGTGCAGGAACAAAGAGTCATTCGGCTGCGCATTAGAAACAAGCCACTGCATAGCCCTCAAAATATTATCCTTCGTAGGCTGATTCCTCGGATCCTGCTGGTCATCCGTCAATACCACCATGTCCTCCCGCCTGTACCCGAACTGCTCCGTCAGGAACGCCGACACGTTCTTAACGTCGTTGATGCACCCGCGGAGCTCGCCGTCCTGGCCGAAGTAGTTGATGCCGATCAACAGCGCCTTTCTCTTGCCCGTGCAGTCGGAGTACTGGAACGAATAACCCTCTGGCGCGCCGTGGCCGAATTGCTGCATGCCAGAAGGTGGTGGGGGCGGGGCACCTGCTGAGCGAGTTCCCCCGCCATAGTGGCCGCCTCCGCCATAATGACCGCCTAAAGAAGAGAGAAAGAAAATGGTTAGCCGAGTAATGATTTTTTTTGGCGATTTCTTTTCGCCCTTGACAACGCGTCTTCAAAAACCTTACCTTGGTGGTTGGGCATGCCATAGCGATCAATGTGCGACGGAGGAGGTCCCTGGGGCGGGGGATAGTAGTTGCCCTGGGGCTGCTGCTGAGGGGGATAGTAGCCCTGCTGTCCCTGAGGGGGGTGATACTGCTGGCCAGGTGGGGGATATCCCCCGCCGTAGCCCTGGCCGGGGTAGCCGCCTTGACCACCGTGGCCTTGTCCAGGATAATAAGACATTGAGGGATGTGAGAAGAAAGATGGTAGGAAGAAGGATGCGTGCGCCTGCTGCCGGGAAGGTGGGATTCGAGCTTGGAGTGTCTTGGGGGAAGGTAGAGAAAAAAAAATGACCGATGTTGGGAGATTTTGACTGTGGAGGCTGGAATGCGCTGCGCGGGAGCTAGTGAGCTTACGGCTTGGGGTATTTTCGATGCAAGAGATTGGGCTGAATCGGAATCTCCTTTCGAATTGTGACCCCTCAGCGCCAAGGAAACCAAGGATATTTGGCTGGCGGCCCAGTTGTCTGGTGTGGAGGCAAGCGCAACCCACGAAGTACTATTTGCGCATTCATCGCGCGTTTGGGCTGCAAGAATCAATCGCCAGAGACAATAATCCGAAGCCGGCAGGAGCTGCCCGACTTGTGGTCCTGTCTTAGCGTGATCTGGGCACATTTTGGCGAGCCTGGGGAGGCAGCCCAGGAGGGGCACCATCAGCTCGGCTGTATGAGGGGAATCAATTTGGGAAATCCCGCAGTGTGGGCACAACATGGATCAATTGATTGTTTACCCAACTCCGGGTTTGTCTAACGGGACTTAAACACAGCTCAGGAGGCAGGCGAGATATTAGCACGAAATCGTGTCACATTCCAGTACTCCGTCTGTCGTTTGATACTGGTCATATTGGATCACAAAGCTATCCGGCGAGCTGACCGTTTCGGCTTGCAACTCCGAGTGTCTGACGCGCGTCGCCCTGCAAGACATTCCTCCCCGCCGTGTGGAACCCTCAATCTCAGGATCAACCTTGCGACAAAGCTCTTACCACCATTTACACAGGCACAGGTCAACATAACAGTTAATAACCTTCAATAAAATACGAAATGGGGCATTTCGCCACTGCTTAAATGCGCTTGCGTTAAAACCTATGCGAGTGTAGATGTAGGCGGGATTTCGCCGAAAGATGGCGAACCATTCAGAAGGACGTGTCAAGTTCCTGCTCCCAAGGCCCTGTAGACCTCGACTTTAATCATCGTAGGCCTCCTCGTAAGCTTCCTCGTACTCTTCGCGAGCCTCTTGTAGCTCCTCTAGATCACTGCTACTCGCGCTCGAGGATGCCGCATCTTCAAGCGCCCGCTCGTAGTCCTCCCGTGCCTCATCAAGCTCCTCCTGGTCGCTAGACGAGATACTCCGAGCGTCAGCTTCGGGGGGCGGCGCGTAATAATGATGGTGATGAACAACATTTTGCTCCTCGTCAGAATCATCTAGACAATGTTAATCATCAACAGTAAACGGGAATGATTTGTCAAGGAAAGAGACAAGCACTTACGCAAAGCGTTCGCAATTAGGGCACCTCCGACAGCCCCAGCAGCCAGACCGCCAGCAGCTCCTAGGAGCATACCACCCTTTCCGCTCTTCTTTTCCTTCTTGTGCCCATCTCCGTACTGGCCACCATCATGGTAGCCTCCCTGAGGAGGATAGCCCTGAGGAGGATAACCCTGGGGAGGATAATATCCTCCTGGAGCACCACCATATTGACCACCACCATAAGGCGCCTCATGTCCCCGGGTGTTGGAGTCATACCCCGCGGGAGGGCCCGCGGAATATCCGGAAGGAAGAGGTCGCTCCCACTGCGTGCGGCCGGTAGCTTGCTCCGCATAGTAATAATGGCCAGACTGCGCGTCCCACTGCGCTATCCAGCCCTGAGGTAGAGCCGGCAGGTTTTCCGGCATCGGTGGAGGCCCCGACGGACCGGGAGGCGGCGCGGAGTCGTATCCATGGGACTGTGGAGGGCCAGGGGGCGGAGCGCCGTAGCCCTGGTACTGGTTCTGCTGGTAGGAAGGATCTTGCGGGGGAGGGTAGCCCTGCTGCGGAGGGTAGGGAGATCCGCCTCCCTGGTAGGGCTGATGATAGCCGGGTTGCGCTGTTCCAACAAGACGAGTTAGGACACGACCTCAACGGTTTATTACGCCGTTGTGGCGGAAAAAAGAGAGTTGCCGGCTAGCGCAGGCTCGGTACTTGGGAGTTGGATGTGGACATACGGTAGTCTCGGGTACCGCCGCCGCTCTGGCTCTCGCTTTGGCTCTGGCTTTGCCCCTCGTCCTTCTTATCGGAGAGGGACGACGTGAGCGCGTCGAACTCTTTGGTGAGTTTTTTGAAAAAGGACATCGGATAAGCAGGCAGATAAGCAGGCAAGACTTGACTGAGATATCTACTGAAGTTGATTGAGCCGAGACGGAAGCGACGCAAGAAGAAATCTCCTAGGTGGGAGGAATGGAACGCGCAACGGTCTTGGTATGTGTGCAAAGCAAGGCGGGGGAGAAATGTCAATATGAGGGGCAAGGCCGAGAGGGGAGCTCGGGATCAATGGAGCTTGCCTCGCAGGGCAGGAGCGAGTGAGCCGTTGTCCCGCTGACATGCACCTGCCGCGGGTCTGGGCATTGCGCAACCAAACGGAGAAGGAGGCCTCCACAGGCCTTGTGAGATATGGGCATGGCCAGCCCAGAAATTGCCAAGCAATTGACACGTCGTGTTTGTGTGTGCATCTCACGACAATTTTCATCAAATTATTGCCTATTTTGATGTCTCCACCAGGGTCGGTTTGGGGGGGTTAGGGGTCTGGGCGACTGGCCGTTTTAATGCTGGTAAATGCGGCTCAGAGGGGTTGGTCCCGTCCCTGAAAGGGTCGTCCCCTTGCCGCCCGTTGCCCTAGAACCAGTTCGGGAACAGAAACGGCTAGCCCCCAACGGCATGATCCGAGATATCATATCTCGGGGAGGAAGATCCAGAACACCACTGGCCCGGGAATCATGAGGGGTAGATCCTTGACCAGACAGTTTGGGTGGAACGTCTGTGGGCCTGGTTTCGAATCGCATTTTTCGTCAGAACAAGAAATCGCAAAGGAACAACTTGCAAACCACCTGCCTATGCGACGGCCATCACCAAAATCAAAGAAGGAATTCCTTCGAAAACTGGGCAAGGAGGGATTGTTAGAGAACAAACATGAACACGGTGGCAGAGGAAAAGGAAGGAAGTTCTGGTGTTGAAACTGATTTTTTCTAGGAGGCATCGCGGCAAATATGGCGTTTCATGACTCAAGTTCCCCGATTCAAAGTCTCATTCATCAAAATATTCCAGGTCGTTTTCAGTTGTTCAACATCCCCTAGTGAGCCGGCCACGGCTTCATCAAGAGTTCGGGACGTGGATGGGGCACACGGGCAATCCCAAGGAAACAAACAACTCGAGCAACGATCGAATTCTCCAAGACCGCGGTTGTGCCAAGCGGAGCCGGACTCCTTAAGATGCCCGAGAAGTTACTAGCTTTCCGGGTCTGATGCATACTGATCTGATAGTAAGTGGCGGCGGTTCGTCATGCGTCAGATCGACCAGTGTCGAGGAATGACGACACCATTTACCTGATCCAACTGACCATCACCAATAAGCTGCAGAGCTACGTCTGCATGTTGCTACCCCGTCATTCTGGCGCCGTACATGTTTAATAGAGCCAGTTCGATGTCGCTACCTCAGTACAGAATGTCGATATGAACGAAGCCAGTGAGCCACACACAGTCGCACCTTCCAGTGATCTGCTAGTGACGTGATGATTGCGCCTTGTCTCGATTCGCCCAAAATGGTCTCACCTCTTTAAAGGAAAGAGCTCTCCAATCCCCACTGACTCTGTCTTCTTACCTTTCCTTCTTGTTTGTCAAGACTTAGCGTTTCCCGGATTATGATCTGGATCGAATTGCCATTTTGACCAAACAATCCCGGATCGGATCTCGAGTGCGTGATACATCAGTCAGTGATACATCTCGAATCACATCATCCCCGCGAAAATGAAGCTTTCCAGCTCCCTTCTTGTGGCTCTCTTGGCCACGGAGGCCATGGGTAGCTGGGCATCCAATGCCGGTAAGCGGACAAACACCCTCAATTGACGGCTTCTTTCAATCCCATCCCCGGAAGCTGTCAACTAACCAATTCCTGTGATATCCAGCGTACAACAAGTGGCATGCGACCGAGCTCGATCGATGGTTGGCCGACCACAACATCCCACACCCTACGCCCGCCGACCGAAAGGATCTCGAAAAGCTCGTGGCGGAAAACTGGAACCAGGTCGTCTCCCCTTACCACGATTGGGATGCCGAAAAGCTCCAGACCTTCTTACAATCCAAGGGACAGGAGGCCGGGCAAGACGCCAAGGCCAGCAAAGACACACTCATCGACCGCGTCAAGGCTGCCTGGTACGAGACGGAGGATAATGCCCAGCAGGCGTGGACCAATGTCAAGGAGTGGATTTTCGATACCTGGTCTGATAGCCAGCTCAAGGCTTTCTGCGACAAGCACGAGATCCCCGTTCCCCAGCCGCGGCCTCGTGACGTCACTCTTGAGAAGATCCGCTCTCATTATGATAATGTGGCCCGGAAGGCTGGGGAAACTGCTGCGTATCCTGGTGATTGGCTCTATGAAACTTGGTCCGGTATGTGCTTAACCAGTTACTCTCAAGACCCAGATTTCTAACCCTTCGCAGCTTCCGACCTGAAGAAGTGGCTCGACGAGCATGGCATTCCGGTGCCCCAGCCCGCTAACGTAAGTTTGCAAGCTCCCTAAGCTCAGCGTCCGTTCCTCTATTCTAACGCATTTCCCTGCAGCGCGACAAGTTGATCGCCGCCGTTCGACGCAATTCCCGACTCGTCTATCTCAAGCAGCGGGATGCCACCTCCGCCGCTTCCGAGACTGTCAAGGCTGCTTTCGCCAACCTGTCCGATTCAATTCTTGACACCTGGTCTGAATCTCAGCTAAAGAGGTTCCTTGACGAGAATGGCATCGCCGGTTAGTATACTTACATATGCTTCCTCACGGATCCCCTCTTTCCTATGTGCTAACATCATGACCTCGTCCCAGTTCCCCAAGGTACCAAGACCAATGAACTCCGCGCTCTTATCCGCAAGCACCGCGCCCAAATCCTCGGCGAGGACGCCGCTGGTAAGCTTGGTGCTGCCACTTCCAGCGCCGGTAACGAGTTCGCCAAGGCCACCGACAGCGCTGCTCTGAAGCTACAAGATGCCTTTAACAAGGCTACCGAACTCTGGTCGCATAGCCGCCTCAAGTCCTTCCTTGATGCCCGTGGTATTGGCATCCCACAGGGCTCGAACACTGACGAGGTCCGCGATCTCGTTCGCAAGCACGCTCACAGTGCAATTGGAGGCTGGACTTTCGATGACTGGTCGTTGGAGAACCTGAAGTAAAAGCCCATGATCCTGCCCCCCCGCATTAGGTCGAATTCTGTGTGTGCTAAACAAATTCTCCAGGAAATACCTCCTTTCCAGCGGAGACGCCAAAGCCAAGGCCGCTGCTGAGAAGGCTACCGCAACTCGAAACGATCTCCTCACCGCCGCTCAGTCCGCTTATAGCTCGGCCTCCTCCGCCGGTGGTGATAAGTGGAGCTCTGCCACCAGCTACCTCGCCCAGGCCACCGCCGACGCCAAGCATCGAACCTTCGAGACGTGGAGCGAGAGCGAACTCAAGTCCTACCTTGATTCCTACGGCGTTGTATGTTTTCCTATCCCCCTTTTGATATTCGCTACGAGTCTGAGGCGCGTGGATGAGAGAGACTAACTTGCAGCAATATAGCCTGCGCCCAAGGAATCTAAACTCGATGACCTCCGCGCCGAAGCTCGGAAACAGTTCACCTACTTCAAGTACGGCACCAGCACCCCCGGCGGAACCATCCTCGCCCAGCTCAGTGAGAATTTCTGGTCGGCCTGGGACTGGGCCACCAAGCAGGTCGAAAACGCTATTCAGGGCGCCGAGAAGACTGTCCAGGGGCTTCGGCAGGAGTTGTAATTAGGTTGAAGTCATGAAAAGGTGGGCGACTGATATGGGGGAGGGAGTTGAAAAAGGTGGTCGTTTCGTTGGGAAGCTATGAAGGATTGGATCGTGGTTATGACAGGATTTTTCTTCTTCAGTGTAAATTGCAAATTCCGCATGTCATGAATGAATACGAAGATAGCTCCACTGAAACATGAACCTCTTAATATTCGAAACGGCCCCAGGAAGGTCGGGGGTTTGAGGCTCAGACGCGTACTGCCACCATCCCAACTGAAAACCGTGGCCTGGAAGAGGAAGCAGATACAATATTATGACTCCAAGTAAGAATACAATTAAACGAGGTATGGAGCACTGAAAAACAATATGCACAACATAAAAGGGAGAGATTCCGTGTCGGAAACGGGGTATACAATCGGGTTTATCCCACCACCAAAAGTCCAAAATTACCACCTCATCGCTGTCCCTCGCCGCCCAAACCTGGGATGCTATTCCGGTTCCGTCCTTCTCCACCTCTACTCGTCATCGAGGAACCTAGTCGCAAGCTGGCCGAAGAAGGGTATCTCATATCTGCACTCAAGTCAGCACCGGTCTCGCATGGAGGGTATCAATCGTCTGGGTGCATCCTCAGCAGCGCATCATACCTGTCTAATGTGTCCGCATCTTGATAAGCTCGCAGGGCCAGGAATCCGATCAAAGCCAAGTCGGCAAGGAAAAAGAGCCAGCTGAGGAAGGTCGACCAGGAGAAGACGAGGTGGAAGACGAGTATGGCGGTAAAGATTAAGCTCGATTGCCACGCATGAAATCTACAGAGGTCATTAACACCGACATACTCTTCTCAGGCCTTTGGCAGCGCTTCCTGGAAGGGAGGGAAAAAGGAAAAAAAAAAAAAAAAAAAAAAAAAAAAGCCAGTTGCCCATCCTATGTATTTCGCGTGTCTAAATTATTTTCTCTTGTATGGATGACAAGACCGAACGAAAAAAATCGGGACACGTAGAAGTGAGATATATGTCTATATATATCGAACGCCCTCTTGACAAGCGGCAGCCATGGCAAGAGCGTCGAGACCATTACGGGGATTGGGACTCGTATCGTGTTGTCCCATCAAGGGCAAGTTAGTCCACGGAGGTCCCAGGCACCTGTCGCGGGGGGCGCTAGAGGGGTTGCGTGTGTGGGCGTCGGAGGTTCGTGCTGTCCGTATTCCAGCGTCGAGTGATCGCGTGAGCGATGGGTCGAGGTCTGCCTGGAGATACCCAGTTTTCTTGCCGATCCTGACGAGGAGCTCTTGCTCGGTCTTTGAGTTCCAGATGCCCTGGACTTTGTGCTTATAGTGCGTCTCGAGGTCCTGCTTCATGTTGTCCACTCGAGTGAACTTCTTCTGGCAGCCGGGGAAATTGCATTGGACGGCTTTCTCAGCCGTATGACTCTTTGAGTGGCGCGAGGCGTGTCCTGACGTCGTAAATGTTTTCCCGCAGCCGTGGCTGTCACGGTAGCGGCATGGGTTGTGGTACTGTACGCAGCGGGACCCTTAGTTTATTATAGAAAGCTTAGAGATTATTATATATATTTGAGAACTTTCCTAGAGGGGCTATGGCCTACATGTTGTTATTTTCGTTCCTCGGTCGTTGGTCCGTCATTCTTTTCACGACGACCGTGTTTTCGTAGCAGGTGGGTGTGTGACCACGATCCCTCATCCGAAGTAGCTTCTCTATCAATGGTATACGAGTCTAAGTGCCGAACACGAGGAGGCTGTTAATTTACGACACTTTTGTCGGAGCTATAATAGGAAACGGAAGGGTGAAAGCCTTGTATTGTAGAGCTTCGTGATCCCTCTATAGCGCATAACACTCGGGTTTATAGTTTCATCCTTGACCACACTCCTCCTCTTCCTCTGGGATATGCATCCATCAACTGAACACAAACCCCTTCCGCCCACGCCGCCTCCGCCGCCTTTAATCGAGAGGAGGATCCTTCCGCAAACGAAATTCGCTCCGATACAAAAGCCAACAAGACGAATAACTTGGTCGGAACAGCAAATCAACAAGCTACAAGATGAAAATGGGGAATTACGCCAAAAAATAATCGACCAACAGAGGGTTGACATGGGGAAAGATCAGATTATAGCACTGCTAGAGGAGCAGAACTCGAGATATGTCCAGGAGATTGGCCGGGCAGTAACGTTCGCAAAGACTATTATTATTGCGGTCAAAGAGTTCCAACAGTCGAAGGCTCAGAAGCCAAGTAATTCGAGTGTTTACCAAGTTGACCGTCATAGCGATGACGAAGCGCTCGACAAAGCGCTTAATAAAGCAATCAGTGATATCACACTGACAGGCGAGAGGCCAGCCAATGATGTTGAATAATCGTCATTGGAATATAACCAAACAGCCTCATACAAACTTATTGAGGAAAAGTCACTAGCGGCCCTGCAGAGCTCTGTCTCTTCCCACTTCTTCAGAGGGCGATGCTTGAATCCTTGTGCTTCCCAGAAGGCTCTTAGCGATAGGGGCGGTACATGACCTCATCACACCTCAAGATTAGTTTTTTTCTTCTTTTTTTATTACTTATTATCAGGCTAGTAAGGATCTATTCTATTATCTATATAGCGTGTGGGTCCCGGAGCCGAAAGTTTGCAAACTTTTTTGCCCCCCACTGTACCTGGATACCGGCGGCTGAATTTAAGTTGGCTACCCCTAATCACTAGCTAAACAGCTCCGATCTTTAGTAGTCAATTCAAGTACAACTACATCCCTACACTTAAATACGCACTTCTCACTAATATCTTGTAAATACTATTTGACTGCCTCACATGTGCGCCGGACGCTGAAACTCTTTAGAAACGTGGCGAACTTGGTCTGGAAAGCGGTGTCCTTGGCGGGTGTACCGGCGGCTCGCCAGCTGGCATTGAAACCCTGCTGCAGCGCCCGCAGATTGCCCTCGCAAGCGGCGCGCGCGGCGTCGTTGCCCTTCGTCAACAAGGTCGTCGCGGCCGAGAGGTCGTTAGGTGCGACGGTCATCGGCGCCCCGCCGTAGAAGATCAGGGCTGGGGGTTCCGATCGGTGGGTTTTTAGGAAGTCGATCAGCCGCATGACCTGGGTCGTGGGGCCCTTCGTCATGTGCCACTCGTCCACCGCCACGAGGCCCGGCGAGAACGCCCATAGCACTTCGACCTTGACGTCCGTCTGCCTCCTCCGCATGGCAAAGTTGGCTTCGCGGTAGTAGCGCCCTTTCAAGTTTGGGATCATCGTCGTGGGCGTTATCAGGACGGTTGAGCTCTGCCCAGGCAAAGGATCCAGTCGAAACCGCCCCTCTACGCACTCGTACCCGACGGGCTTAGAGCTATAGGTGAGGGGTTCGGGCCGGGTAACGGCTACATTCGCCAACAGGGCCTGTTTGTCACCGCCCATTGTGCCCGTAAGGATGCTATAGGGATTCGCCAGTAGGGAGCCCTGCAGCCTGGCCATATTTTCATCCTTGTACGAGCACATCGCCATATTCGGGCCGAATAATTTCCACAGGACTTGTGTCTCTTACTTAGTCCGGCCGGTAGGAAATTTGCCCCGCGAAATTGGTCGGCTTCGACATCCCCACCTGGCGGAGAAGTGATATCAAGACATTGATTGGCCTATGTCATGATGGACTCAGCGTACCATCAAACCGCGATCAAAGCAGCTTCTAATACATCGAGCGATAGGGAAGTAGAGGCTCGCGCTCTCGGGTCCGGCGCCGGTGAACAGTTGTGGTAGTGGGAGTTTGGAACCGGCGACGGCTGATAGGGGGGTGGCCCAGTCTGTGGCGCAAACGCCACACCAACCTCACCTCAATCTCGACTTGCTGAACACTCAAAGCGTGGGGAAAGATGCGAGCTCGAAGCGCTTCGCGAGCCAGCCGACTCGCATTCAGGCTGATGCGTGCCGGCACTCTAAGCGACCGCCGAGTCTCCTGAATAGGTGTGTTGCGCCTATGCCAGTGAGAAGGTCGGTGGTGTGGTCGCCCTCCACATGCGCCCGTCCAAGCTAGTGCCAAGCCCGCGGCCACCCCGCGACGGCCTCGTCGATGCGCTATTGACAACATGCCATGCCTGCCGGACACCCCATTCTCTGACAACGCGGCAGCCTCTTCAGACGACCTTTCCGTTAACTACGTCACGTCCAAAGTCTCAATCAATACGACGAGTTCCCCACATAACGTGCTGGAACTCTCAGAGGAAATCGACAGCTGCCGTTGCCGGATGTCCTGTCGATTCCGCCGCCTGGAGATAATGAGAGGGCCGGCGGCGGACCTGCGGGCAGAGCAAAAACTCCCCGTTCATGCTACAAGCGGAGCGCAGGAACGACGGCGAAATATTGGGGTCAGCCCTGCCCTGGTTTCTAATCCTTCGGACGACGTGGGATCCTCACACTTGGTGTGGACTGCGCGGCCGGAAACAGGAGTAAAGGCCGGCCACGAAAGAGAGAAACAAACACGCAGCGGATGCGCGACCAAAACGGAGGGAGAGCGTAATCCTATGTCCGGCAAAGGGAAGGAGGGGGCGTCCACGGAAAAGTACGAATGGAGCGCCTCCAAAGGCAGCAGCGAGAAAGAGATTCCGCCGTCCTGCGGCCGCGACGGAGCCGGGTGCCGTTCGTTGTCGTGGCCAGCTGAGGAAGCCAGGGACATGGGCGCTGTCGCACCGGCGGACGAAGCTTCCTTCCGAGCACGCGGCGCTCGGCCGCCGGCAGGGGAAGGTTTTTATTAGGCAGATCTTGATCTGGGTGTGGTGAATGGCACTGCCTTGTTCTATAGGAGCAACCACCGAACAACGCTCTTTTTACGCCATCAAGAACCCGCTCTATTGCGCCTGCCTCTTTTCTGCTAGTGCCATTGGCGTGGCCGACAAACTCGTCGGCCTTGGTAGTCGCGGCAAGTGCTACAGAAACGCGGAAATGGAGACCGCTTCTATGGCCGATGAATGCGACGTGGGCCCGCCAAAGACTGCTATCCGGCACTCTCTTTGCTGCTCTAGACGATTCCGTCTCTGGCACCCCTTGGCTGGCCGTTCCTCGCCGCCGAGAGGAGCAGGCGCGAGGCTGCCCCGCTTATCGCCGCATCAGACACTAGGTGAGGTGGCCACACCCACCGCCGCCATCTACGGAGCCGAAGCCACGCGTCCTCTCCCGGCCAATTGGCAACACCTGCGACGAGAAGTCGTGGAGACGATGCCCCGATTCGCCCTCTATAGCACGCACCACGGGCCTGTTCTTAAGTCAACGTCCAGGCGCGCTCTCCGCCGGTGCTCGTCAGGCTCAACCCTGCCCGCGGGCCGGCAGCGCCATCATGCGTCCCGTGGTGGGTGTTGCCGAGACTGGAGGCTGTTTGGCTCCTGGTAGCATGTTAGTTTTGAGTCGTAGCTCACGTGTGGTGCCCCCCGTCACTCACATTTGGTCGAACGGCGTGCCCTTGCGAGGAGAGATATCTGCTTCCCAGCAGGCCATCAAGAGCACCCTCTGACAGTGAGGAACACAACGAAGAATCTCCCTCCATTTTCTGCGATTGTGTAGTGAACGAACGAAGGGTGTGCAAAGTGAGAGAATTCTGGGGAAAGAGGAAAGAGACTTGCTTCGGAGCAAGCAGAAGCTTTTATACCCGTCGGAAGGCACTCTTCCCTTGGAAGCTGGCTTGGATCATAGATTTTGGAGTCCGCCACCTTTCAGATTCGGCATTTAAACCCTAGGCTACCTCTTGACAGCCTCTATTAATCGGAACCGGCTCCCGAGTATGGGTTCCACAAAACAGACAGTTGATGAAGCCAGGTCGCCGGTGGTTTAGATGTACAGCGATGCCACTCTTCCACCCGTACTCATCCAGGACATCCATCATCCTGAGAAAGGGGGATGTCCTCTTGCGAGCATCGTGTTGGAAGAGCAGAAGAAGAGGGCGGTGCGTTAGCTCGTAGATCACGGATCCTTGTATGGTGAGAGTGGTTGCTCAACTTGAGCATACCACTCTTCGATTCTTTCCGGTTGTACTCGAGATGTCTTGCAATCTGGACACTCGAATCTATTAGTTGCAATAATAATTCAGCGCATGGTGCCGCTTCCAGTCTATCCACTTCACTATACGGTAGTAGTGGATGGCGCGACCGTTGTTAAGAACGGCATCGAACTGGCGGATCGACGCGGCTTTTCCGAGATCAGCGATTGGTTGCTCGTACGCAGATTTACTGACATGAAGCTTATAGAAGGCGTAGCAGCAGACGACGCCGCAGGAGACTACACCCTGGATCGGCCTACGGGGGCGTGGAGAGGGCTGTGGACTGCTGCCCATAAGTTACAAGGCATGTACCACGAGCATCCACGCGAACCAAAGGAGTCGAGGATCGCACACTTGGCCCGCATGAGTTCTCTTCGGGATTCTCTGCGTGGCCAAGTCGTGAGGGCTGCTGAGCTGGTACGGCCATCGAGTGCCCCGGTCGACCTTCTAGAGATATGAATATAGGACCTCGAGAGGGCCAAGTTATGGAACGTGACGGCTGTGTTCTTGAGAAAGCAGCCTTCAGGACATGTAGGAAGTGCGCCAGCGACTCCGACATATGCGATAAATGTAGTAGGGCATGTGACATAGCGGCTCCGGTAGATATTAAGTATTTTTCTTCATCGTGACACTTGAAAGGGGAAAAAAAATTAGGAGGTGGGGGATAAATAACTAAAATAAAATAATAGAAAACTTTCCTCTAGATGGTAGGTTTTGTTTTAAGCGAGACCCACAGTTGAAAAGGCTAATATCTATATTGAGTTTAGATGAAGGAGTTTAGTTGAAGATCTCAACCGACTTCTTGGTGTATCTAGGTAGATGATGAGGCTCGACAACTTCTAGGATGTGGGCAACATGCGAGGCCAATTGTGAAGGATATTGCCTCTAACGACATAGGCATTTGCGTAAAGAACAAGAGAATGGTCCTAGCGGACATTTGCTAGCTAAATAAATTCTACAATAAAGACAATTCGCTCGCAGAATTACCACGATGGGCTTCTCGTGGATTTTAGGTTGTCATAGACAGAGCCCCACCGTATATTAGACACCTTGGATTGAGTACCGCGCTCTACTAGTAACTTCCCCTCGAACATGCCGCCATCAGTGCTGTCCCCTCCACTAAGCCTTCCAAGTTCACATCAGCTCCGTTTCTGACGAGGACGTCGATGGCATCGAATATGTCGCAGTATACCGCATTGCACAACGCGCTGACGAACCGCTTCGGCGTCGCGTTGATCATCTTAGCAATCTGTTCCTTGGGTAGGTGTTGAAATAGCCTCTTTGGGGTAGTGATTGCATTGCCTCGATTTAACTTAATGACCAGCGAGAAGAATCCCTTATTAAGATCCCAAAGCTTGGTCATGTCGAACGAGCCGTTTAGCACAAAGCCTAGCATACCATAATTGAGTATCATATTGACGATGGGCATGTATTCCGCCTTATCCCGCTTATACGGGCTCAGGCCGAGACTGAGCAGGTAGTGCAGGTTATTGGTCCGCTCTCCTGCTATATTCAAAAGACTCATACCATCCGGATCAGTGACGTTGATATCCGCACCCTGGTCCACTAGCATTTGCGCAATTTCAAGGTTCCCAGCCTCCACAGCTGCCATGAGGGGCGTAGACCCTTGTCCATGGAACCGATTCATGTCCGCACCATGCCTAATCAGAAGCTGAACGCCTGCGTCAAAATTGCTCCGCACCGCTATATGAAGGGGCCCATTAAGGTCTTCGTCCTCGACATTAGGGTCGGCGCCGAGGTGAAGAAGTGTTTCCAAAACTTCTTCATTTCCTAGGCTAGCAGCGATATGGAGAGACGTGTATCCCTTAGACGGCAGGGAGTCGGAAAAAAATGAGAAATGGAACGGAAAATGGAATGGGGGGAAAAGTGGCAAGGGGATAATATATAGAGTGAAACGGCTTGAGGAGGTCCAAACCTGCATAAACAGGCACTAACCCTGCACCAGACAGAATGGCCAATAGGTTAGCAGCGTGTGGGTATTCCCCCCCACCCGCAACCCAATATTCTACTTTTTACATATTCGTCACACAACTCGACTGCCATAGATATACATATAAGCGTTATAGTCGGTTTTCGATAATACTAGATGCCTGTATATATAGATGTTTACACCTTGCTTGAAGATAAATCTAGGCCGAATCTTCTGACAACCTCGATGCATTTATCTTCGCTTCCTTAGGCGCTGCTGAAACCACTGTTGCCATACTCGATTAGACTCTAGCGGAATTGAACATACGTGTAAGCTTTCCAAATAACAGAGAAGATGAACAGGAGCTAATAAACCCCTATATAAGGATGTGCAAATATCTCAAACAGACCTATCACTACAAAGTCGAGCCCAGATCAAATATTTCCCGCTCCACTGAGACAGTTGTAACATCGGGAAGGTAATGGCTTGTCTCATACACTGTTAAGTATGGCTGCCCGTCGATAGATGAGCCTGCAAAATCGCCGAGCTTGGCGTTGAGACCCTCGTCGAGGAATATATTGTTGCATGATATGTCGCCATGTAGTACATTTTTAGAATGGAGGAACGCGACAGCTAAGGCAGTGTGCTCTGCCCAGAGAATTCGGGTACAAAGGGGAGTGTCGTGAGTGTGCTTCGTATAGTATTACCTGATAGAGCCATTCGCCGCGAACTGTAGGAGCACACTCCAGTCGTCTAGGACTCCGTAGAACGGGATGATAGTTGTTACGATCCTAACACTATGGGGCTTGATTGGTCAACGGGGCACCGTGGGTGTCGGGGTCGAAGGGGCCTGTTTGAGGTAGAGTAAGGCAGTCAAGCAGTGACACTAGGGGTGGTATTAGTGGGAGTGCGTATTCAAGTGTAGGGTGCAGTTGCGTCTTGAATTGACTACTGAAGAGTCTAGAGGAACAAACTAGATACAGGGAATCCATCGTAGTTTATATAGACGATCCTTCCATCCGCCTTCAGTACAGTCAGTCGGTCAGTCGATCGATCGACTAGACGATCGCCCACCCGGCCGACATTATGACTAAGCGTCCTTCTTCTGTTCTGCCAACGCCCACCGCCTTTCTCATGTGACATGGCCGCGGCCAGGTCGTGACAATAGTGTCATGGCACCCACCATCATCAGCTTTTAGACGCTCATAGACAGCAATCTCCCTCTCTCATAGATAGGGTTCGTTAGACAGGTAGCATTTAGCCACAGCATTAACCCGCAAGACCCAGGACGAAATACCGTAGCCTACTACTTCATTCTCAAGTAAAGTATTAGGTATCTCTACCTTATTTATAGCCTCCATCCTAGCGATTCTAACAGCTCGAGATATGCTAGACCAGCCTTATTCAACCGATCAGTATCCCTATGTAGATCAGGGGATAGCAAATTGAGATCGATGGTATACCGAGTAGGGTCGACAGCGCGAGTGTCTAAAGATACTGCTGACAGGAAGGAGTCCAAGAGAAAGCGGTCTGTCGGCGGAGATTAGAATCCGAACTGGCCCAATTAGACTCAATTCATCTTACCTCTTTAGCCAAGTGAGCGTGGGAGTGCCAAGAAAATAGTAGTAAATGTTAAAATCGCTAAATTACAAAGGCTTAAGCAGTACAAGATATTAGACACTATAAGTGTAGGTGATCTATCTATTTCCCTGTGATCCTTCTGTGGTTCCGTAGTTTATCCTTTTCTACCGGCCCTGACCGCCCGGCCTTATGTCTTGGCCGGATGCTGGTCCCCTATCCTGGCTATACTAG
>SJVG01001080.1:0-11505 GCA_034774675.1 Scedosporium minutisporum
CATCAAGCCGGGAAAGCTCCACCACCACCTCCCCCGCGCCTGATGACCACCGCCGCGCAGCCCCGGCGCCGGGCCACAGTCGGCCTACACCTCTCCCTCGGAGCGGTGCCTCCGGCTTTGCGCCCCGCCGTACGCGCGTTCCTATTTGGATACGCTTCGGCCGTGGGACCTCGCATCCTAACCGTCCTAGTCAAGTATTGCACTGCTCGGCGACGTAGCGCTGGTGGACCCGATGGCGAGAAAAAGACGGAGCAGATCGCCTCTTCTTTAAGGAAGGCGTTGGCTTCTGGGTTCGGCTGGAATCGGTTTCCGGCTTTTTGTGCTGCGCTTGCTGGTGGGAGCACGTTGCTTGAGGTACGTAGTGTTCTTTTGTTTATGAGAGTTTTATGTCATTCTGCTTCACGCGTGCTAGCGGGTTGAGATGGGAGCTCGGTGGTGCAATTTGCGATGACGACGACATACTCGCCGTTGATGATACGTGGACTAACACCTAGTGCGATCACAGATACCCGCAAGACGACTTCTTCAGAAGCTACTCGGTTCTAGTCTCGGTGCTTTAACACTCACTAGGTAGGTTACACACACCAGGCGTAAACACTAGCCGTTGAGATGTCAACTGGTCCTTTCTAACACCTCCATAGACTCTCAAGATGGCTGGCCACTTTCTTCGCTGCCGCCCTTAGCCTGCAACTCCTCCAATCCCGCCAAACACCCGCCTACACCGAAACCATCCCCGCCAAACCCGACCAACCCCCCAGCACAGAGGCGGCCAAAACCATCCGCTATGGCGGCCGCACCATGGACCTCACCCTCTTCGCCGTAGCCCGCGCCCTCGACGTCATCGTCCGCGAACTCTGGACCAAGCGACGCACCCGCCTCGTCGCCGCCAACAAATGGACGAAAGCCGACGAGCTCATCGGCAACCTCGCCGACCCAACCGTCTTCTCCATCACCTCCGCCATCGTCATGTGGTCGTGGTTCTACTACCCGAAGAACCTGCCCAAGACCTACAGGAAATGGATCTCGTCGGCGGCCGCTGTCGACGAACGCCTCATTGATGCTCTGCGCCTGTGTAAATTCCGCAAGCTCCGCTACGGTGAGGACACGGGCGTGGCTGACGTCCTCGGGTCCATGAGCGTCGACCTCGGCCTCCCCTACGAATGGGGCGACCCTGCGAAAGCCATTCCGTTCCCCTGCGAGATAGTCCATACGGGTAGCGGACCTTGCTGCGAGTATCACGCCCTCAGCAGATTCCTCCGCTCCTTCGTCTGGTCCATGGCCACCTACCTCCCCATCAACCTCGCCCTCCAGCTCCGCAACCCCTCAACCAAAGGCCTCAAGAGAGCCCTCCTCTCCGCCATCCGCTCATCAACCTTCCTCGGCACCTTCATAGCCCTCTTCTATTACGGCGTCTGCCTAACCCGCACCCGCATTGGCCCCAAGTTTTTGGGAACCGACATCCCCGTGCGCAACGCCATCGACGGCGGGCTCTGCGTCGCCACGGGCTGCGCCCTCTGCGGGTGGAGCATCCTCCTCGAGGTTCCCCAGCGGAGACCGGAGCTGGCGCTCTTCGTGGCGCCGAGGGCTTTGGCGCCGTTTTTGCCGAGGAGGTATCCTGTTGGGGAGCAGTGGAAGGAGATTTTGGCGTTTGCTGTTAGTGCGGCGACGGTGTTTGGTGCTGCTGCGGAGGATAAGACGAAGGTTAGGGGGGTTTTGGGGAAGTTGTTGGCGAAGGTTATGCAGAAGTGAAATATTGTAATGTGTTGTAAATCTTTGTTCTCATAGAATTTTGGATTTGGTTGAGGTAGGGGGTGTACAATATAGGTTGCAGCTGTTGGCTATCAAGAGTGTAGAGAGAGAGAGCATATAAGGATAGAGGAGGGCTCAAGCCCCCGGTGGCAGCGTTTCGAATTTCAACTCACATTGCATTGCATTGCACTACAAGTACTTTACCACCACTTTAGATTGGAAACCATTGATCTATTCAGAGGCAATAGAATATGCCTACATACGAGACGTATCACTCATTACCGTTAAAGAAAAAGCACCCTATTCAAGTCCACCAGACGCAAACCTCCTCCAAAGCGTCGCAAACCCCAGAACAAAAACACAAGCCAACAGGTCCGCCCTCACAGTCATGAAAATCTGCCCATACCTCATCACAGCCCCGATATACCCCGCCGTCTTAGGCGGCAAAAACCCCATAACCATACCTAACACTCCCGAGGGGCTATATCGTCCGCCGTCCACGAAGAAGCGCGTAGTAAGGAGGATGGCCTCAACGCTGGCAAATATCCAGAAGAACCTCTTCGACTCCTCCGAGATGGCGTCGGCGCCGAGTAGATCACGCTCTTCTTTCGTGCCGCGGAAGGGTGTGGATAGAGCGACGTAGAGACCGAGGGAAATGGCGAAGAGGGCGTGGAGTACCCGCCAGATCGAGGAGGTGCTAGAGGCTGGTGCGGGTTGTTGTTGTTGTGGCATGCCGGGGAAAGGGGGAGGTTGGGCGAAGGGGTTACCGGCGCCGCCGTTGGGGATTCCGCCTCCCGAGAGCATTTGTGACATCAGGGCGGCGAAGGGGTCGTTTTGTGCTGCCGCAGGAGGGGTTTCGCCTTGGCCGGGGCGGTCGATGCCGAGCATGAGTCGCGTGAGCTCTTCTTGGGAGACGGTGTCCATGCCCGGCGGTACAGGAACGCGGGAGGACAGGCGTGGTTCGTAGTAGTGTTTCGAGATATCGACTTCTTCGGGATCGGCGTGCGCTCGGGGCGAAGTTGAAGTCGTCTCGGCCGCGATGGGAGCCGTCGTAGCTTCGCTCGCTGTCGTCTCTGGAGGCGGAGCAGGTGCATCTGGGAAGGAGAGGAGGAAAGTTAGTCAAACTTGTTCTCGAAAAAATCTAGGCCTCCGAAAGTAGGGACCTGTGTGAAGTAAATATGAGATAAAATCCAAATGCATACCTTTTTGTACTCCGCCTCCGAGGCCTGTAATCCTGTTCAACCTTGCTGAACCTCCAGCTCGAATCTTTGCCTCACGACGTTCCTTTCGGAGGCGGGCTTGCTCGGCGGCGCGCTGCGAGGCTGCATCCTCGGCGCTGAGAGTGGGATTATCCGACATTTTCTGTGATGTCTCTTGTCTAGTTATCGGGACTTGGGAATGAAGAAGTGTTGTGGGAGAAGAGGTTTTGAGGTTCTGAGTTGTTCAAAGGGTTTTTGAAGATGTGTGGTGAACATGTGTCGTTGTCAAAGTCAACATAGCGTGCCATTTTCTGATTCGCCCAAGCTTTCGTCACTGCAGCCCCACTCAACCAATCCTGATTCAATTTAAAGCTCGAATTCCTCCCAATATACCTTAGTAATATGTGTATTTTTATCCTTTTTAAATAAAATTGAGAAATTATATCTAAAGTATAAAAGTCAAGGTGATAATCAACTCTCCATTTGATTATTGAGCCGATTGTATTTATTCCCTCACCGAGACCATCTCTCACCTGAAATTATACACACCGTTCTCCTATTGTCCTGCGGACCGCGGCGATGTAAGCCCGAGGGAAAGACCGCCTTCCTCCCGCACCTTCCTCGACAATATTCAGCCTCCGCCATATCCTTCATATATGAGGATATGGCAAGAACCATCAACCGAGCAGCTCAAGCACCAAGAATGCGACCAGTGGCCAAGTGGTCATTGGAGCGCTCAGAAGGTTAGAAAATTGCAATTTTCGTAGCTCGTGGCAAGCTCCTAGTGATTCGATCCTGGGAGCGACCCCGCGAGCGAGCTTTTTGCTTTTTTTTTTTTTTTTTTCCCTTTTCTATTTCTACCGTGCCTGCTAGGAAGATAATAAATATACTCCGATGAAAAGATAGATATCCCCCGCCATTAAATTATTTTCTTGGTAAACTCAGAACTACTGCTCTGGGGATGTTGTTGCATTCCATGGAAGAGACTACGACGTCGTAACAGATGATGAGGAGGAGGACGACCATCCCCTCGGCGGGGAGTAACGTCGAGAGCAAAGGGCGATAAGAGTAATATGACCCATCTATGTTCTATTCAGTGGGCTAAGTTGAATCAATCTCTATCGGTAATGCGTCGTCGATACGCATGAACTCTTGCCAGATATTCCTCATCATTCCACCGTTCCATCCCATCAATAGTGGTCACTGTCGGTGGTCCAATCTGCTCCACCGCATAGCTCGCAGCCACGGACCCAGAAACCATAGCTTCAGTCAAGTCCCTCGATTCCCTAAATACGGCCGTAAATCCACCGAGAAAACAGTTCCCGGCGCCTGTTACATCTACGACTTTTGGCGATGCTCCGTCATGAAATGGAGGGAAGCGTCGGGCCGGGTAAGTCCGCGACACGGCGAGACTCCCGTGCGCTCCACAACGCACGATCACTACGCCTTCGCCAGCCGGTCCGACTCCAGATTCCAGTATCTCGGAGGCGTAGCGTTCGATAACTGCAAAGTCGAAATCTTGCGCCGCCGAATCTTGGTTCCTCTCTTCTTCGGATCGGAAAGTGGCCATGACCTCTTGATGATTTGGTGAGTATACGTCGACAAGCTTCGCAGCCTTGAGATGAGCATCTCGACTTCCCGCGACGCAGGACAACGGCGCTGGCTCCCATACAAGCAGCGGCCGTGTGGAGATGCCCCCAGCAGCTCGAAGCTCTAGAAGTTGAGGTACGAACTTCTCCATATCTTCCGGAGAGGCGAGGAAGTGGAAGTTGAGGGAGCCCAATAGTGCCGAACCCTTCAGATCATTGGGGGTTGGTTGTATGGGAGGAGTAACATATCTGAAGGTCTTTTCTGTTACACATTCATCTCAACAGTTAGAAGACACTTTCAATATGCTATAAAATCTCAGGCAAGAATGGAGGGTTCCTTCACTAACTATTAAAATCGTCGCCTTCGTACTGAAGAAGGCCACGGGTAGACAACCTCGTAAGGTCCTTGCGAACAAGGAGATTGAGGTCCCATCGTCCAAATAAGTCGAGCACCGCATCTAGGAAGTCTCTACCGGCCATCACAACGCAGCCGACTTCTTTGGATCGGGCTCCGGACAGGACAATGCGTGAGCCAACAGTGCCTGCAGCACAACAAATTAGTTAGTCATTGAACGGCTGAGAAAGCGATATATGTATTGATCCTTTAAATTCCCAATTTTCCTACTTACTATACAGTCCTGAGCCTCCTGGGACATCACAGAGTCGTCCCTCCCTGCCTGGGAAACGCAGCTCATCCAGGACTATCATTCCCAGCGAAACACTACTGATCTTTTCGCACCCATGGTCAGCCGCGGCCAATAGAATTGAGTCCGTGACCAGGTGAAAGGAGGCGTTCTGTGTTAACGCCGAAAATGAAGCCAGGCAGGTTTCAGACCACCTCGCTTAGGCCAGCGTTTGCCGCTGTTGGCGCAGCGCAGGAGAAATGGGAACAATACAGCCAATGAATGTCAATTCCGATTCCAAAATTAACACGTACGCGCCAACCGCCCGCGACAATATAAAACAATCGATCCCGCGCTTAAATCTGATTCCAGAATTACTATTGGTCCCAACAAACGCGATGAAAATTTCAACCGCTCGGCAGTTTCATCAGTCGCGCTAGCGCATGGTCCTTGTTTGACAACCAATCATTATTAGCCGCTCTCTACATTTTGACGCCAGGCGCGTCTCCGAATTCCTCCTTCCGCACCAACGACCGACATCGTCCCGCCAAGTTTTCCGCACAATACCTGTTTCATTGTGGAAACTAGAGGTCCGCGGAGGGGCTCCTAAACGGGAGCCATGTGGCCAGCTGGGGCTCGGTCAGTCAGCCCAGCTAGCACCAGGCCGGCCGGGCGGCCAACAATGGGGTACATGAATTGCATGGGCTTCCCACCGTTTCGCCAGGTTAAGCCGTAGCTTCTCTCGACGACAAGATGACTTGCACTTAGTAACCCGTTGAACTGCCCCTTCCCTCTGCTTACTCCGGTTTCAGCTTTCCGTGGTTGCCTTTCGACGTGAGAGTGTTGGAACAAATGAGGTCGGGCGGATGAAAACCGGACCAGAGCAGGGATAAAATCAGGACCGAACTGGTTCAGAGACGGAAGTCCGTTTCCTTGTCCCAGAGGTCCCAAAATACCACTGTAAAGCAGGCCATTTCAGACGCGGGAGCCAGTTCGGATGTCGCACGATTGAAATGGGCACGTTTGGGCATGGGTGTGGAACGAAAACCTGTTTTGCCATGGGTTCGGAACGTGGAACTGTTTTGGCTGGTATCAAATACGGGCTAGTCGTCAAACATCGTATGAACCGAGATTTCCTCGTGGTTCCTCAAGAACCGAGAATTCTCACTCTCACTCCAGGAGCCTTCTGGCGAGAGCTGCCGCACTAGCTGTGGGAGATGGCCTCCGTCGCTTGGAGACGCCGTCCCTATGTGCGTGAATCGGCAGCAGCTGCTGTGCAGCCGGCTGTGTGGGATTGCCTGTTCGTTTCGCCCTGGCCGGAGCCCTGCGAGGAGACCGCCGGTGGGAGAGGCGACGCGGGCCCCGCGGTGGGTATACGACCAAATGGTGGGTGCCTTTTAGTGCTCTCAGAACGACGCCGTAGTCGGAAGTGTGTGGCGGAAACTCTTTGAATTTGGTGTCGATGGCAACTATTGTTGCGAAGAGAGACCATACGTCCATTTTGTGGCTCTGGGGGGCAGAGACCTTGCTCGTCCCAGGCCAGAGCTCGGGAGACTGGTAGTAGCCAGTGCCACAGACCGTTTTTGCTAGCGAGTGGTGATTGGCGAGTCCAAAGTCGGCCAGCTGGAAATGGAGACCACCCTCAGGCAACGTGTAATAGAGGATGTTGTCTGGCTTCAAGTCTCGGTGGATTAAGTTCTCGCTTGCCAGATAATCGAGGGCGCTGAGCATCTGCTTCAACACGGCGAGGCAAAGATCGTTATATGCAGTAATCAAGAGTTTTTTTGATAAGCGAGGTCAGAGGACCTTCTCGTAGCGGCATCAAAATCTCCGGACGGAGAGTGTGGAAGTGCTGGTGGCCGAGATATTCGATGATATGTGCCTAACCGCATTGTCAACATTACTGGAAACAACGGGAGTTGGTAAATGCATTGCCTACAGGATTTATCTTTTCCATGACCTTGATTTCCCCATGGAGCAAGGCTCGCGCTGCATCAACGTCGCCGTATTTTTCGAGTGTGACCACTTTGATCGCAAATGTATGGCCCGAGACCTGGTCGACGGCTTTGTAGACTACCCCGTAGGCTCCCTTGCCCATCTCGTCACGGAGGTGCGTGATATCCTTAAAGAGGGAGCCCTTTGCGGTATCTAGTCTCGTCATATGCCACGATAGCGCCTCCGAGTAGTCGCTTCGATCTCACGGACAGAACCATAAGCTCTGTAGCAGGGTTCACTTCAAAGGCGACATGAACCGCAGACATGGGGTCCTTGGGGATGCTTTGGCGGAGGATCAAATCCGCATTTCGGCCAAGTCTAGTGACAACATGGCCTCGGGGGATGGATGGGACATGATAGCCAACCTCGAGCCCAGGCCGGAAGTCTCTGGAACTGGATACAAAACGTCTATTATCCGGGTGAAGGAGGGCATCATGGGCGACTTGATTAGTGGGCACAAGGTGGAAGAGAGTCTTTACATGGGTGACTGAAGCCATGGGAATTGTAATTTCGGTGCTCGAGGGGATGAATCCTTTGCAGACGACTAGGTTGTGCGGAAGGGTCTTGTAAGCAGTAGAATGGCCATGTTTTTACGATCTGCTGAGGGTAGGCTCTATTTGCCTAGATTTCTCGAGAGTTTCCGCTGCGGGTTGGTCAGAAAGGATGGAACGATGAGTAATGTTTCCGAGAACAGAATGGGAAGGGAGTGAGAAGAGGATTCCAACTTCCCTGAGGCGAGGCGGCTTCAAGAGAGGCAGTGACAATCGCCCAAACCGCGGGCGGCAAGAAGGAGCATCCTAGCCAATGAACCTTCCAGATCCAACCTGATCTTACACTTCCGTAACAATACACCAAATCGAGACATGCTCTAGTAATCAGCACGAAGTACCCCTCCAATACTACCGAAGTGAATTTCTCTGAGATTGTTCTTGTGAATAACCTTCAATCCAGCCTTCACTTCCCCTCATTGCAAATAACAACAGCATGATGGAGCCTCTGTTTCAAGGCTTCAGACCGAAGAGGTAGATATTAATAACCGAAAAAATAACGATGATAACAAGTAAAACTATTAGCTAGAAATTATTCTATGAGATGGAATGAGTGAGACTGGTGTTTGGCGCCTTTCTGCTCAGGTTACAATGCCAGGGTGAATTTGGGACTGGGGACAATGGGGAGGAGATCTGTGATATCTGAGCTCGAAATAGAACATCAGGCGCCGCTTACTGTAAATAGTTTAGTCACTTCAGTGCATGAACCAGGCGCTTATTAGCGCGATATTTCATTAGCTTGACTCGCGAGCTCTACGTGTCACGTGTCGATAAATGCTTCTCTCTCTTCCCAAGCTCCAGCTTCAAGCCGCGACGCTAACGACGTCAACCTTCGTAGCTCCCCATCGTGTCTCCTAGTTGGCATAATAGTTAAACCATGCCTCCTTTTTTTGACCCTGCCCAACTTCACCAGGCCATAAGCAGCCAAGCTATCCCCGCCCTCGAGGCAGTGTTGGCAAACGAAAACTTACGTTCGCTCCGCCGCTTTGAGCGCGATGACCCGCCGCCCTACGAATCGTCGACCGAGTCGGAAGAGCTTGACGATGCGACCTTTTCCCCGCCACAACGAGACGGCCCGATGCCAGAAGAGCTGATAGATATCATGGATCGCCCGATCGATGATGACGAATCTCACCGCATTTCGCACACGATGCAATCAATCGTGCGTCCCCACAACCTATATTACACTGAGGCGAAGCGCGAGCAAGACCGGTTTTCTCGGCGGACCGATCGTCGCGGCCCCCTGCCCATGATATTTAGGGGACTGAACGGCACTCGACGAGAGGGTGTTATCGTTCGCCATAACGTCAAGCGTCGCTGGGAGAAACTCGGCATCTGGAATCCCGACTGGGGTTTTGCTGGGCGCAAAGTGCAACCCAGAGACCAATTCCTCATGTGGACGTGGAGATGGCAGACCGATGGGGCGATGGATGATTATAACCGCGCGTATCGGGATGCGACCGAGCTTGTTGCGCGTGCCATGCGCCTGCGCAAGAATCTGCGACGTGGCGAGCATGCCCCAGTGATCCCGCGGTCTCACCCCCAGCAAGACACAACTGCTGCGCAAGCCGAGTCTTTTCTCATCTCCAGGCCTTGGTTCTTTTTTCAGATCGAGATAGCCGAAGAAACCTTGAGGTACGAGCGCCTCTCTAACGAGGATCGAAGACGTTACCCGCACTCCGCCCGGGATCAGGTCGTCGAGTGGTGGAAGGAGCGTGGGGATTGGAGGGATGAATTCGACACGAATGGGGTATTTGCCTGGAAGTGGCGGCACGAATCTCCCTCCCCGGAACCCGAAGACCTCACTCCCATCGACAACATCGAGGAAGCGGCAGAAATGGAGTTCACCCCTTCCGAGATTGACGAACTCGACACTATTGACCTCCCGAGATCTGAACAGCCCAAAGGTTTCTGGGTCGTAGAGGAGGGAGATATGCCACCATTCTTCCCTGGACAGATGGGGGATGAATTAGCGAGGGTTGAGAAGCGCGAGAAAGAAAGAGCCGAGAAGCTCGAGAAGGCAAGAGCCGAGGGGCGCGAGGCGGTAGATCCAGTTATCGAAGCATTCAAAAAGAAGTTCTTCCCAGGGGGTGGTCCGATCAGTCTCTTCGGCCCACCACGGCCAGTAGAGGAGGACGAAGAGGCATCTGCAGAGCTCCAAGAGGACGCATCTGAGACACGAGACCCCGAATCCCCTCCGCCACAGAAGCGACGACGCCTGCGCCAGCACCAGCAACCGCAGGACGAGATGAATGGGGTCCAAGACCAGGAAGAACCTCTCCAAACACCCCGACGCAGTGCTAGGATCGCAGCCATCAAGCGTCCCGCGGGGCCACTACCGTCGCAGACGGCACCAAATAAAAGACCTAGGCGCGCAGCGGCGCCAAAAGCTCCCAAACTAGCCGCGGCGCCCGCCCCTCAACCTACCACGAGGAGAACCCTTCGGACCAATAATACATCGTCTACTACACGGAATACCCGTCGTGCCAATACAGCACCTGCCGCCCCGTCTGCCACACGCAAAACCCGTCGTAAAAGTACAACACTCGTTCCCCCGCGCGCCGCACCGAAGGGGAAAGCGGAGGAGACTCGGTCGAGTCAAAGACGGGGGCGCCCGAGGAAGGAGAGCGGACCAAGTACGCGTTCTACTGCTAGCAAGGAGAAGCAGGCGAGGGCACCCACTCTACCTAAAAGCCGGAGTAAGGGATCCAAGGCTTCGATAAAGGGTGGTGCTCCCAGTGTACCCAGGCGACGAGGGAGGCCGAGGAAGAATGAGTGATAGGAATGATATGAGGTGGATACTTTAGCGCGAATACGGAGTTTTTTTTGCCTCGCAGGTCGAGTGCTATCCCTAGGTAGAGAGACTTTTTTTTTGAGGGCGCGTTGAGTGGTAGGCGTTATTCTTAGACGAGTTTGAAAGAGAGGCTTAACAATGACTTTTTCGGGTTCAGTTTAGTACCGACCGCTTAATCTAGCTTTAGTATGGAATAGAGGCTAGATTTTAATCTATCTATTGACGGCCAGTCTTCTAGCCATCATTTCCTCCACAGTGATCCCAGGCAGTGGTTCCTGTCGGGTAAGAGACTTGATACTATCCTCTAATTCTGGAGCTACCGAGTCACAAACAAAGCAACCATCGAGAAGACAACGGCGTAATCAACGACGTTAACTCATTTTATTCGTAAGACAAAGCCTACTTACAACTATATAACCATGGAGGGCGCCGGAAAAACACTCCAAGCGCATCTTTGACTGCCCCTTTTATTGAGAGACTAGCTCTCAAAGTCCAAACACCGTAATTCTCCTCTATGCCGGCACCGACCGACCTATTACTCGGGCGTGTTCTTGCTCATCATGATGAGTCTTTTTACTCCAACCTGTTGATGTAGTTAGTATCACTCCACGAGCGCTATTTTACAGAAGAAGGGACTTCGAGAACATACCATCCAGTTTCCACACTCTTCGGTCTTAGTAGTTTGAATGTTGACTTGAATACTAGAGGCCGCATCATAGCTCTTCGACTCAATCGCTGCCGCAAGCTCGGATAGCTTCTCTATCGTGTCGGGCTTGAGGAGCTCCCCGTTGTTGAGATGGTCAAAGAGCAGACCCAGACGTTTCTGCGTATCCTTAACCTGCGGCGCAAAGTTCGGAGGAGCACGAGCCGCTACGCGCTGCATATCGCGGGTGAAGATATCGACCAATCGCTGGGCATTCGCAGGGATGTGAGACCGGTCGCCGGGGGGATGCCTAGCCTTGGGTGGTGCGGCTGCCCGGGGAGGTTGTTGTGTGGACGGGGGAGGGG
>SJVG01001081.1:0-11498 GCA_034774675.1 Scedosporium minutisporum
GGCTCTAGCAAGGTTATGAGATTTTACAGTGAAAGAGGATTTGTGCAGTGAGGGTGGGTTAGGAGTAGAGGGTATAGGAAGGAGATGGAGATAAGAAGGAAAGGGGAGAAGGAGAGATCAAAGGGGAGGAGGAACATCATCATCTGCTTAAAGAGCCTGACAACCTCATCCGCCAAGAGTTCATCAGCACGTGGATTGAGCAAAGCTGAAGGGGGGAGTCTCTTGTTGGTTCTGTTTTGTCGACTACTACTACCTGCTGCTTGAGGAGACTCTTAAAGCTTGAATTATCTCAAGCTTGTACCTGTTGCGGGCCGGTCTCCAGGAATGTAGAAAAGTATCTTGGCGTCTAAAATATCTTGCTGCATTTTGCGCCGCCCACCGTCTTCCAAACTCCATCTACCTACAGCTGCCTTGCCATCTTCAACCTCCACACGCCGCAACATCTTATTAGGCACTAGTGGGGAGAGGGCCTGCTGCGATGGTTCGATCATCTCCGCCTGCTCAAAGTCGGCGATACCCTGCGGGGATTCGTAGTAGTAGGTCCGCTCGACCTCCCGGAGATCAACTACACCAAGGAACACCGGAACGCGGACGCCCTGGAGCGGCAGGAGACGCCGGTAGACTGAAGCCTCGTGCTCTAACTCTGGCACGAACTGACCAGTGGTCGCCTTGCTGACAAACGTGTAGCCGTAACGAAGCAGCGTAACTTGAAATAGAACACCTCGTGCACCAGGCTTCCAAAGTCGCACAACCCCATCGTCCAGTGTGTGCCGGAGCTGCTTGCGACGAAGACCGAGCCAGGTTGAATAGTCTACAGGGTGGCGCCGATCGCTCCCCTTGACCCGGTGGAGCGCCGTGTTGGGGCACTCTTCGTCAAGTTCACCCCGGTCCACCAAACCCAGAAGACGCTTCTGAGAGAGCAGTACTGACGGTTAGTAGACGAGTTGCTTTCAGAGTGTCCTCGTCGCCTACCCTTCTCCCAGCAATCACCTCGCCTTGTGACCTCAGGTAATGTTGGCTCGTATTCAGGCCAAATAACCAGCACGCGAGGAACTTGCACGGCGTGAAATGGGGGGTATTATCCCCAAACTACATAGACATAGAGCACAGAAACATGTGCTGCTAACTGTTCAGTGGGATCCCCCCCCCTCTTCGGAATCACCGCGCCCTTGCTCTTTCGAGACCAAATCATCCAACCAACATTGAAGCCCAGCAACCCAGTACAGAATCCCTCCCGGACGAGCCACATCCTGCAAAGTTCTCATCTGCCGCTGTGTGTCCTCCAACAGGCGTTTCTCTCCCAGAGAATGCAAGGCAGCGCACATAGAATGGAGAATCATGCGGGTTGTGTTTCCGCTCGTCATCGGGAATGCCTGACTTGCCACCAATGCCTGGCTCCAGGAATTAAAAGCTCGATCCCAGTCACGCCTGACGTGGTAGATCTTCGCGAGAGTAATGTGTAGATGCAGCCTCTCGAACCTCAAGAGCCGTGGCCGCAGCTCGATCTCGTGACAGAGGGATTCTGCCTCGTCGAAACGTTCTTGGGCGAAGAGAGCTTCGGCGAGCGACAGGTCAAGGAGGGATCCACCTTCAGAAGGGTCTTGCTTCTCAAGTGCTATGCGGAGATCGGCCTCGGCAAGATGGGATAGGCCTAGTTCGCGGAGGGCGTCGGCCCGGTCGCAGGTAAGATCGCGGAGGTCATCGTGAAATGCAAGGTCCTTGCGACGCTCTACTATTTCCAAAGCCTGGTCGAAATAACTCAGGGATGACTCGAATTCGCCTTGATACCGTAATATTCTTCCGAGGAGCATGGCATGGCGGAACAGCACGACTTCCTCTATGGAAGTGATGGGAGGCGGGCACGGGGACCCCTGGTAGTAGGTTGTCCAGCTTTTCAACAAAGATTTGGCCTGGGGAAGATCCTCCTTCTGGATTGCATTGAGCGATAATTCAATATTCTCGAATCCGGCTTGTGCGTTCATTTGTTGGTCCACAGGCCCTGGGGAGTGGTCTCGTTCTAACGCAAGGAGAGGAGTGCTCTCTGTATCACTTCGAGTGATCCTACTCAATAGGTTGCGCAAGCATGCAATTCTAGAATCAAGGTACCGATCGTTTAAACCACGCGCGACGGCTTCCGCTTGGCTGAGAGTAGACTTTTTCCACTGCATACCTGGAAATCGAGATGCCTCAACAAGACTGAGGGCGAGGTCCGTTCTAACATTTACAGGTAGGTCATCGAAACGGCCATGGAACGCCTCAAGGCAGTGATGAAGGTGTAATAGGAATGACTCCTCAAGCTTCCTAACCTCACTTAGTACATCTCCATCTAGCAGTTGTATGTCACTCACCACATCTCCAAATATTTCCATGGGATTCCTCGATACATAACAATCAACGCCTGGTCCCGCCAGAACGATAGATTCTGCTCAAGGCCTCCGAGGACCTGGGTTGCCAGGGCTTCATTTAGTATGTACGTTTGATTGCTCGTCTCCGAAACCACGTCTAAGCGTTGCAGCTCGCCAAAGGCATTTGCTAGTCGTGGTCTGTCTAAGAGAATACAGACTAACTCTAGATCAAGCCCGGCCCGAAGAGCATCGACTTCCTCAACCTCACCTTGTGGAGTCCAGCGTTTACGGGGTTGAGCCCCACGCGAGAGAAAACTCGACACAATAACAGCCAAAGGTTTGAGGGAAGAAAGGAGCAATAGCAAAGTCCTAGCATCCTCGGAGAAGTGGCCGAGCCGAGAAAGATGTTGTCTACTCATTTCAGTATTGGTCTTGTGAGATTCAGGCTGCTCGGCGTCCCGTCGACCCGGAAACAGCGATCCAGGAGGCGGTCAGAACTGGGAAAATGGCCCACGCAGCATCGATAGAAAAGGTATAACGGCAGTGTTTGGGTTGGAGTCCATCGTCATGATGCTCCAAAATGTCCCTTCAAATTGTCAAAGTCCCTGCTTTTTACAACAATCGTTCAATTGGAAACTGTTAGTCAGCGACAGTCTGGGGAAGGAAAAGGAAAGACTCGGGCTGCCTGCTTGGTGGATTTAATCGCCCCGTTTACGGTGGTAAGGGCCAGCCTTACACAGATACTTTGACACTATGCACTGAATGGGCAAGCAGCTCCAGAAACCGAGTACACGATGGTTAAGGGGGATGTAGTCTTAATACTGTCCTGGGTTCGAGGATTACATAGCAGAGAGCTCAGCACAAATATACAGGTAGACGACAGCACGGGTCCAATTGCCAACGCGGGAATCGGTCTTGAACCTTACTTCGTCAGTAGTTGTCGCCTTCGTTCGTATTCGTCACTTGGAGGTACTCACTTCGTGAGATCTTCGTTGAGTCATTCATTGGCATTGTCATTGCATCTCAAAATGTACTTCGGAAGCTCTGGCGTGGTACTCATCAATGTAATTGCATACGCCCTTCGAGGAATTGGCCTCACATCCTCATGGCCGAGATATGTATGCAGTAAGAGTCATAGAACCTTCCGCACCGCATCCACTTGTAAACGAATCGAACCATTTATCTACATCTCACATATCACTCGACCAAACACCCAAAAAGGGAAATGAAATAATAACTGAATTCCGTATTTTGTTCTGTGTACTCGTTTAACTATCATACTGTCCATGTGCGGTTGAGCAGGACAAACCCCAAGCTCATTACACGCAGGGAAAGACGAGAAACGAAACCAGATATCCCCTCCTCTTAGACGTAAAACAGAAAAGAAAGTTGCCGTTCCTGATATCAAATGAATGAATGGTGTCTAAGGTCTCGAAAATGCAAGACGCAAGATCAGATGTGCCCCCCTCCAATGCTGCCATATGAAATGCCGAAGACAAAGGAAACAGGGGAAGGACGAAAGAAACGAAAGAAACCAAACAGTCGAAAGAGATCAGAAAACCAACCCAAGGCTCAAAACCATTATTAGTACAACCCAACGCCAAGTCATGCCCTTTCTTCCTTCGTCTACTCATCCTCCCTCTCCGGGGACGCCGGTCCAGCCTGCCTCTGCACCTTCTTGGCAGCCGGTCCCTTTCCCTTAGCCATGTCCGAAAACGGATTGCCGTCGTAAATAGGACTAGCCAACGAGGTCGTGTACGCTCTACCCGCTCCTCCACTGGGCTCACCGGTCTTCTAGATCCGGTTATCCTTTTCCGAGTAGAACGGGTTTTCGGGTACACTGCTAGGTCCTCCGTCCTGCTTCTGTCGAGAACCGGACGCTTGGCCTCCCGACGACGAGGCCCTGTACAATTTCTCTCCTCCCGCCGAGCTTCCCGTCCTAATGCTGGCCACGGGAGGCCGAGCGGCCCTGTTGTTGGAGTAGTAGTCGTCGAATCCGACACCGTAGGGAGCATCCCTCTCCTGTTCGGCACGCGAGGATCCCAAGTTCGGCGCACCGCCGCCTTCGCCTCGCGTACGCTCCGGCATCGCCATGCCTATGAGCATCCGGATGATTCCGATGAGGACGACGATGACGTAGAGCAACAAAAGAAGCCCCGAGATAGTAACTTCCTTGATGATGCCCTTCTCTAGCTTGTCCACAACCTTATCGACGGCACCGGTAACTTCATCCGTCGTGACCGAGGACGGGCTCGCAAGGAAAGTCGTCAACTCCGAATCACCGGAGATGGACTCGTTGGCGCCGCGGCTGAAGACGTCGTCGGCAAGGAGAGGGAATTGGATGTGTGCCTGGTCATGCAACCAAGTAAGACCCTTCTGCACAGCCTCGACCTTGAGACCGATGAGGCAGCGGATGAGATCCTCGGCCGGCTTCTTGAGAACAGTATCGCCAAAGAGGGTATCGATTCCCTTGCCCATTTCCGACGTAAACATGTTGATCGTGTTGTTGACGGCTTCCGTGCCCTCCTTTACAAATCCGAGAACATCATTGTTGAGCTTGTCGTTAAAGTTGATGATGACGTCGTTGGAATCGGTGGCCCATTGCTTCGAGACGTCCTTGAGACTGGTCACGACGTCATCGGCAAAGCCGCCCACCTCACCCGCCAGCTCGGGAACCTTGCTCTGTACGACCTTGAGCACGATGTATTGGCAGAGACACGACAGGAGACCCGCAATGGCGAGCGAGAGGACGAAAATGGCCGGTAGAGACGTGCCGTAGGCGAAGCACCAGCGCACGAGAACCTGGTTCTTTCCCTTGACCCGCGAGGCAATCCTGATTCCCCACGTGGCCGTCGTCGGCCGCGACGCAATGTAAACGGCGTCCATCGAGTCGTACTCGTTGGATGCGATCATGCGGGCGTGGGTTTGCTGGCGTCTCCACCGCTTGATTTCGAGCCATCCCATCGGCACCATGGCGACGATGGCGAGGAGGATGATGACAGTGAGGAAGGCGACGCGAGCCGACTTGACCGATTTGTACAGCTTGTCGAAGAAGTTGTTGAGGCTATCGTTGTCCGAACAAAACGTCAGCTTCTGCTTCTGGGCGACCGGGAACACATCTTGGTCAAAAGTGAAGGCCCCAAAGGAGTCGTTGATGCCCTTCCTGATGAGATCGAACGGGAAGGCAATGGCATGCTCGGTAAGGTTCCTGACTTCGTCGAACGTCGGGATATTCTTGTTGAGGGTGTCAATATCCGAGACGAAGCCCGAGGTGTCGATGTTGAGATTCTTGAGCTTGTCGACGGCACTGGTAAAGTCCACCTTGGGAATGTCGGGTAGGATACCGCCGAAAAGGGATTTCTCAATTGCGCTAGCGAGACCGTTAATCTTATCCTGCACTGACTTTGAGTCGTTGGAAATTCCGTCGGCGATGCCGGAAATAGCGTTATTCATCGCCTTGGTGAACTTCTCGACGATCTCGGCAGCGACGTCGAGGGATCCGTGAATGATGGCCGTCGCGAGACAGACGTAGGTCGAGGTCATCATGTTAATGACAAAGATGATGAGGCTCTGGATGACGGTAACGGCAAGCTCCAAGGCCGACACCAGGCCTCGAACCGCCATCTGGATACCGGACGCCGTCATTTCGTTGACGCCTTTGGAGAGAAAATGGGGCATCGATGACATGACGCTCCCAAAATCCTCGACCTTGGTGCACGCCTGAAGCGCCTTGATCTTCGCGTCACCAATATTTTCGTCGACATCAGCGACGGCGATCATAACGCGTACGAGCACGAGAACCAGCAGAACGGTCCACCTGTTGAGCCATATTTGCGACAGCCTGGACTGTAGGCTGAGGTATGGTGTTTGGTCCGGGGCGGTATTCGCCTGAGTCACCTGCACCTTACGCAGGTCGTCAAGCTCAATCGACTGCGAGCGGAGGGAACCAGGAACATCGGGGTAGGCCGGGGGCCTCCGGCGCCCACCGAGGCGGCTAAACATGTTTAGCTTGGTCATACCGAGTTAATCTCCTGTCTTTTTGTGTGTTGATTGTTTTCTTTTGGTTTTTCAGTTCGAGTTGAAATGTAGTTTCGAGGATGTGTATGTGCAAAGGAATCTCTCTCGAGAATAGAGAGTGGAATAGGTGGAAAAGGTAAAAGAGGAAGAAGTCCAGGACTCGAGGGGGCAATCAGAACGTGGCAGAATTATGTAGGAACTCGGGTCCTTGATCAAAGTCTAGTAAACAAAGGAATACAGAAATAAATAGAGAGTCCACATGAATTATGTATTAGGAAGAAAACAAGGAGGTCTCTTCGTCACCAGGACGCGAGATGTGAGAGAAGTGAACTAAGGGGAGAGACGCGGTGAGTAAGATGCTATCGTGATTGCATTGTGAAAGGCTGATTGAGTCTAAACAGTTGAGGGGTGAATATTGAAAGAAAATCAGAGAGTAGAAACAAAGAGAAGGGTATGAAACGAAACGAGAAGATGATTAGAACAAAGAACTGGGAATAATGAACATTAAAAGAGACAGTCGAGTTGAATGGAGGTTGGAGGATAGGTAAAGGCTGGCAAAGGCCTCATGGGTCTGGGCAAAAGCTGGAACTCTGCAACTGGTCAGGCGAGGAATTAATCTTAAAACCAAGAGAATAAAGATAGCAACACGCCCTTGTCGAGGACTTCTGGCTGGACATGAACAAGGACAAAACTAGGGCTTACCTCGAGCGCAATAGAGGCGGGCGTCTAGGGAGCCTACCCAGAGCTCGTCGATTCGCCGAGAGTGGTCGAACTGGTACCAGGGTCGAGGTGTGGGCGAGCGTGTAAGTGGACGTTGCCCTGCGTTTCGGGAGTGGTCGTCTTGGCCCGATTGACCACGCTCATATGGGCCGGCAGGGGAGCGGGGCGCTGGTCGGCGCTTAGCGGAGTGTGCTGTCAGTGGTTGGCCAGACCGGGGTCACTGGGCGGAAGACCCACGATGGTGCACGAAGTAGTGTTTCGGCTTCTTTAGCGCCGGCGGCCTCGACACAACTCGACTGGTGGAGGGACAACGAGAAATGACCAGAAATTGGGGGTTGTTTTTGGACGAACTGGTGACTCAGGAAACAGAGGGAAGGAAATGGGTCTCCAATAGCACGATGAAGTGAATAAAAAAACACTGAATGGGTCCATTTGGGGCAGCGGATTTATTGATCAAGAAGAGTCAAATACCAATGACCCCAAGGGTTGGGGGGAGGGATCGATAGAGCCATTTCCTTGTTCTTGACCCAGAACCTTGGACTGCAAGTGAAGCCGAGTTGCCATTCTTGTCAATAGACTCGTTCGTCCAATTCACAGCAAAACATGAATAGGAGAGGAGATTGATGGAAGTCGATCTGGGTCAAAGCTGTCGGCCGCCCATGATTCAAGCAGGGAAGGAGCCGACGGCTTCGTGGTTTCGAATCTAGAATCTCGAATGCATGTGCCGATGACATCTGTGACAGCGATTTATCCACTGAGTCGAGTCTTGACTTGCTTGTGACTACCGAGTAGTTGACTCGCCTGTCCAGCGGTAACAATGGACGTTTGCTCTCATTCTCGCCTTCTCGCATATACCTGTACCAAGACCGAGGGAGCTCACATGGTCGAGAGGAAGTTTCAACGCTGTTTGGGAAATGACGATGAATGGAGGAGGGCCTCTGCCATTCATATTCATCGATGCCCAATAGGCTCATTAGATTGGAAGCGAAGACTGACCCTGGCGTCATTGAAGCTTGTGAGTGGATGAGTATGCGGGTTTGGTGGAAGTGCTGGCAGGTTCCGTTCTGAGAGCTTTAGGCCTGCCCTGGGGCTTGAAGCCTGAAAGCCCAGCTCGTTTAGCCGGTGTTCAACGAGTGACTGGCTGGCCAAGGCCTTTATTGTCCCAGGAAACATTGCTTGAGACCTCAGAAATCGGAGAGCAAAGGTGCGGAGACGGCTTTAGAGGGATGCAAAGGTGGGAATCAATAGATCCATTAATTGGTATTCGTTCTTGTACAAAACTCGTAATGGGGGAGGTTTGGGACACCCAGGCTGCCACTACCGCTGTCAAAGAACACAGCTGCGGAATAATCAGGATCGCGGCTGCGAGCAGCAAACAGTATTGTCACGTGCTCGCCTTTGTCAAAAGGTCAAGAAGGAAGTCGCGGCTTGAGGCGATCTCTAGTGTCAAGATTACTTCACAATTATTCCAAAATCTAATCATTGCAAGAGCAAAAGATGTTGAGAGATGGACGGGCACTAAGGATGCGTTTTCCAAGAAAGATACCTGCCTGTGCAGGCCCTAAGCGCCCGTTTCAGCCCTAACCGCGCTGCTGTGTACGATTGGACAAGAGCGCAAGTTAAGCTTTCTCGGCACCTCCCCTCGTTTAGTTTCTCGGATGATCTCTTGCCGTCCTCAATCGTCGGTGCCCTCAATACCAGGGCACCTTGTCGCGTGAGCTTTACCCACGCCGTATCTATGGCATGCACCCTTGATCTTGGGAGAATGCAATGAGGGACACTACGGCGATTAAGAGCGAGAGCGAGACAGCCCTCGTCACACGACGGGAACACCGCGAATGGCGGTATCCAGTACCGACACCCGCCGTAGTCTTCTTCCCGATAATGTTGCCAAATCGACCCCCAAGTCTCTGGGCCTGTCCACTGTGCGGTTCCAACTCTCTAGTGGGTTGGACAGAGCTTTGGCATTGATACTAGAGATTACCGTCTTTCATCTCAGTTACTACGGACTCTAATAGACGGGATTGCTCTGGCTTGAATACGTTGTGTTTCGAGGTACCTTGGCAGCTGCGTCCCGGAAATCCCACGATAAAGCTACACCAAACGCCGTTTCTGCGGGACTTACAAGTAGCTCAAGCCAAAACTCACTACTACGAGCTGAGTAGCTTGTTTACCGTGTACTCCAGGAGAATGATCCCTTCTCTGTTTAAATTTGTTTTCCCCCCTAAACCCATTTCACCACGGCCAGACAGAAACATGATAATGTGTCAAGTACGCTCTTCTTGCATTCTATGGACCGGGCCGCATACGGTTTGCTTTGAGCGAGAGAGCGTGGGCATCGTATATCCGCCTCGTTGTGCAAAGAGAGGCATTCTAATGGAACAGGTATTGGGGAACATGAAACGTCTTGCAGGTCTCCTTACTGAATCAAGGTGCGCTGCCTGATGTTCATTAAAAGAGGGAGTTAGACTATGGAGCCCTTTGTTCGAGATCCTTCCGATCAACCCATTCAGGATCCGGGAGTCATCTTCCCAGGACCTCCTAAAACATGCTTCATATTGCTCATAACTCTAGAGACAATGGAAAGATCAATGAAAAGCAAGAGGAGCGGAAAGTGTACCCACGCTATTTCTACTCGCCTTGTCAAGCTAGCCAGCTCCTCCAACAGGACAGGCCGATGCAAGCATGTTTTGCACTCCCATCGCCTCTCACCTGTCCCATCTAGTATGCCTAGTCCGCTAGACACTTTTCCTTTGACAGATTATCTCTCTTAACATGGAAAATATCTGTTTGAAACGACAGCACGCATCCCCTGTCTGCAAGGCGGCATGGTTGTCCCTGCCAGTTGCCGAGCATTTTCCTTGTCTGGTCATCCAAAAAAACAATGAGACTTGGCGTCGCAGAAGCCTATTTGTGGCGATTGAAGATGAAGAGACATGAGTGTTTTAGGTGTATTGTCATAGAAGATGGAGGGTGTCGGGCTCTCCGAAGAGAGAAGAGAGAAACCAGGAGCTGATGTTCGTGATGGCGGCTTCTGGGAATTTATTCTTGCTCTTTGTTGAAATCGGATATATCTAGTAACTTGGATCTCTTGACAGAAGTTCCCAACTTTTCAATACGCCCCAGCACCCGTCGTTCAAGAAGATCCACATACTTTTACAACGGCCAACTTCATTTCACCAATCCGTGTATCATTTCCAATCGTCTCCTAGATGGTCTTCGGTTGCCGTCGTCGTGCCCCAGCACCCAGCCCTCCCCGTCCGACCTGCATGCTGAAGGGCTGCAACAGACGCGCTTTAAAATGCGACACCAAGTCGCCGGGAACGACCCTTCTCTCATACTACTGCAGCGACCGTAAGTTCCAGTCCCACCATTCATTCCGCTCCACGCGCTACGGGAGTTTGGTTTGCGTTAATAGGAAGTGCAGATGCTTGTCGGCAACGCCTCGGGGAGAGTATGTGTCCTACGTCCAAGGGCGCTGGAGCCGGCCGTTACTGTGATGATCGTACGTCGATATTCTGCTCTTTCTTGAGTTTTAGTAGTTTTTGTTTTCTATTCCCTCTAAACGAGACGATAGACCGGCGATGTCACGCCGAGGGCTGCTCGAAACCTAGGATATGCGGAGATAGCAACCCATACTACCAATACTGCACCAAACGCAAGTTCTCTTTCCTCCCGGCCTCCCCGCAACTGGAAAAATGCGCCATCCCGTTCAGATCAGTGCAACTAATACTAGATTTCGGGAAAGCAGACACATGCTACCTACGCCCTTGCGAGAAGAAACGCTCCCCCAGTTCGAAAATGTGCGACACCCACACTCCCCGATGCCTCATCCCCGAATGCGGAAACCCTTCTTCCGACAATGGCGTATATTGCCCTTCTCACAGCTGTCTTGAAACCGAATGCGACGGCGTCATCTACGGTGGCGGATGGTGCAAGAATCACAAGACGTGCAAGGTTGCGGGCTGTAAGGCTGGGAAGTTGGCGTTTGCGGTACCGGAGGGAAAGGGTGAGAAGGCGATGTTGGACCTATGCCCCATCCGTGAGTACCATAGGTCCCCTGTTTGGTTAATCCGGAAGATAAATGTACTGAAGGGTGGACAGACATGCCCAGGAAATGTCTCGTCGACGACTGCGATGTGAAAATCACAGGCGAGGCTCCGTTCTGCGAGAAGCACAAATGCGGATATCCGCCCTGCCAGAAACCTCGACACTCAACCAAGAAAAGCCACTTTTGCAAGTCTCGTATGTCATCCACATTACATCCTCCAGAGGAAAAAGGCACTAACCTGTTATCTCTTCAACAACAGACACCTGCACCCTCACCACCTGCGCCAACCAAACCTCCCTCCCCCAAGATTCAGCCTCCAAGTTCTGCACTTCCCACTCCTGCCTACCCCCTTGCCCCCATCCCAC
>SJVG01001082.1:0-11481 GCA_034774675.1 Scedosporium minutisporum
AAATGAGGGCGTGGGGTTTGGCGTTCGGATGGTCGAGGAGGGAGTGACAGGCTGGGGGCGGACAAGGGGAGGGTTTAAGGAAATATGCTGAACAAGATGCCGAACGAGATTGATGTTGGTGGAGGAGCAGAGGCTGGTACACCTTGAGTGCATGGGGCCGGTCTCTTGAGAAAAGGTCTGTAATGAACGAGTTTGCTAGAGCAGTCGCCTAATCAATCCTTCAGTTCCAGAAGGCAGCCGGGGCAGAAACTAGACCCCCAATGTGGGGGGAATCATCAATCTGCCACTGATCAACTGCACTAGCGTAGACCAGAAAATAGGGCTGGTTGTTGGCTGCAGGCGGACTCAATCGGGAGGCAGATTTCGGCTGGCGAGAGCGGCGTCTGTACGATACGTCCTGAAACGAGAGGCGCTGGCGTGGTGAGCCCTAACTGCACAAGCAGGCCGCAGGAGGGCGAACTCAACCCGAAGGTGACAGTTCGAAGGAGGGGTGACGGCGGGGAAGTTGACTGTGCCCCAAGTCTGAGCACCCCAATAAGGTCAGCAGTCATCGCACTGATTTCTTTTCTCTTTCTGTTCTCCCCCCCTTTATTGCCCTTTTCTGAGAGATGGTTTGTTCTCAGCGGCAAATCTTGGGGAGAGTCGTCGAATCTGGGGGGCGTTAAGCTTGCACAATGTCCTCGATGCGGCTCCCCGTGCCTCCAACGGGACCTTGTTTCTCAGTCTTGACGAAGCGAGAGGATGATCGTGGAAGAAAATTCCTCCCGAGAGCCCCGGCGGTGGTTTGCTTTACAGGTGTGTCAGGTTGGGGGGGCGGTAGACTCTTTGGGATCCCTGCCACGGTGAAGTTTGTATTACTTCGTAGGTCCGGGCCCAAATTGGTGTCCTCTCGGTGTTTAAGCCATCGGTAGCGAGACGGTCCTCACGAGCCGACATCGAACTGAGGATCCGATGATCCCTTGCAAGCGAGCGTCCAAGCTTTATTGCTATTAATGTGCTCGGGTCCCTGGGTGGGAAAGCAAGTTTCGTCCGGCGAACCTCTCGAGACCAGTAATACTACGCTTCCGGTGTTTGTGAGCGTCAAGGGGTGAGGATCACCGAAGGAACCACTGGAGCGCAGGTTTGAGAACCCAGCGTTGTCTGTGCACCCGACACATACGCTTGTTCTCCGAACAGAAACGCATCGTTGGTATTGACAGTAGTAGATGTTGGATGCGATTGGATAAGATTCGACCACTGTGACGTCTGGCGCTGAGGTGCTTCCCTTTTCGACATCATTTTTGGGGGAGACCGCTAGCCGGCAGCGGATGCGGCGGAGATGGGCGGAGAGAGTGTGTGTTTGTGGAGGGACGGACAGGAGAGCACGGCATTGATTGATCAGATCAATTGATGGTTCTATTGACCATTGATTGATACTGACGTGCGGGAATCTACAATTCGAAGTTGAGATCAGTACCTCAGTATTACCACAATTACTCATGCTACAGAGAGCTGGCGACTTGAGCAGGTGCTCCCGCCGTATCCAGCCAGCTCCTTCCCTGAAATTCTGACATTTATCATGTGGTAGACTCTTAACACGACGAGCACCCATTGCCCTTTCCGTGAATCGATGAAGTATCACAATATTACCGTTTATTATACGCCACCACTATCATCCGCATTATATAGGGAAGGTCCGACACTTGGAGAACTTATTTGACATGTTATAGATGTCAAATTCTCTTTTTCCCCTTCTGTATCAATATTACTGTCTTAAGAAGCCTGTTATGGAACCTTCAATTACAATGTTCTATGCACTACGAGGCCGAATACGAGTCACATCCTATCTCGGAACGGCTATCGTACTTTCTTTATTTCCGGGGATGGACAAAGAAACAATCGTGGGACTGAGCCTCGTGTCTCAGTTGGTGTTCCGCTCCTGTCGAGTCCTCATTCATCGATGGAACGAAGTGGGGTGTGTGGAATGGAGTGGGATTGACTATGGTGGAGGCTTGCCAGCTTGCCAGTCTAGCCCTTAAGCGCGGCCCTATAATGCCACCGAGAAGTTTGTGAAAGCATCAATTGATCAATTGATCAATCAATCCATCAATGATGCGGACTCATTGATCAGATACAGTTATATCAGTCTTGGGGCTTCCCCTCTTTTCTCCGCATATGTCACCCTTACAAGGGAGCCTGCATCAGATTCTACATTTGGGCGATGAATAAACCTCCCCTCCCCTTTCCTCTTCATCCTGCGTGTACGTCACAGCTGGCGGTGGCGCCTACTTCTTAATAGTCCCCGAGGGGCGGTCTTGCCTTGCACCTGACGTTAGTTCGGGATAGGTATTTCGTACAATTGTCAAGTGCGCTTTCTCCATTGCCTGGCTGTCCCACGGAATTTCCATAGAAGGCATGTCGCACCTTCTCGACAGGCCTGGGTTTTTTTCCTTTGACTTCCTGTGGTGCAATGTAGAGAATCTGTCATCTGGAGGCGCCTGCAACTCCTGCTCCTGCGTCTTCCCCGTTGCCGATCGATGTACACGATCCTCCCCACCCCCCAGTGCCCCAGGCCCAGCCTCAAGTCCCAGGCTAGCCACCACAATGTAATTACACCGCAGTGGGGTTCCGAGATGAAGTTGGCAATGGAAACAGCCACGCCCGGAGGCTGGAGGGACTGGCTAGTGCAAGAACAGAGATCAATCAATTGATATCCTGGGCCATATGTAGCCGGGTGCTTACTCGTTCGTGTAGCTTACACGGCCTGGCTGGCTCCGCACGGCAGCACACAGCAAGCAGCACGCAGCAGCCCTCATGCCCTGTCATCATTACTTCAGATATGAACTAGCGGTCAGCTCACACGAATATCAACAATGAAGGAGCACCCAACGACTGGGATCTAGTGGCACCATAGGTAATCCCTTCTACCCATCACCATCAATCACATTGGTACAAGCAACCACGGCGTCTGGTATCGATCCATTGATCCACCTCCACTGCCATCCGCTAACTTAGTGTTCTACACTGGATGCTTGATCCTGCAACCTGTGCGAGACTGGGGCGCAAAAGGCTTCTCCGGTCTCATCGACAATCCACCCTAATCGAACCGGTGTGAGAGCTTCTGCGTGGCATCCCGCCATTATCGATTTGACATGGCGAATTGCACATCGAATGCATGAGAGGAAACATCCTCGAGAACCCTCAACTCCTCAAGTGCTCCCTAGTTCAGCCCGAAGGTTAGGTACAAAGCTGCCTATTCAGCCTCGCTTATCTTGCTCCGAAGCCTCCTAGAGATAATTGGAGCATGGGAGAAGAGAGGCCTTTACCACTGTGCATTGTGAGCCCCTCGTTGATACTCTGTTAAAAGCCCTCACTCATTTCGCAGGCATCAATCTAACCGGGCCTCGACGCCTGACAATACTATTGCATGCACAAAGTCTTGTTTGCGATTCGGCATTAAAACCCTCCTCCATTATACTACATATGTCTGCAATTGACTGTCGACTAATACTTTGTTCCGTACTTCATACGCAAATGCCCGCTACGGACCCTCCCCATATTCGTCGTCCGTGGGTTACACTGCACTACAATTTGGGCTGGCGTGGCAGCAATTGTCTAGATCAAGGTCGGAGTAAGGTCGTCATCTCCACTTGCGATCCTGTTGTTCCATTAGGCACAGGGGTAGGGCTCGAGGGGAGTGAGAAGGAGAAGGGAAAGGAAAAGACGAAAAAAAAAAACAGCTTCAATTGTTGATTTCTCCCACCATTGTCTTCTCTTCCAATGGCTCGGCTAGAACCTTCCGAATCCAGACATCGCGAATTACTCGCGCAAGCTTCAAGGTCGTACTTGTAATACGTCTTTGCTTCACCTGCCTTGCCTTCCTCTATCTGGCATGAATTAAGGTTGTCCTTTGAGGTTATACTTATCTTGGTGCAAGTACCCAAGTACTAAGTACCCTCGGATCGGGTTATTGTTCGTGCAAACATCAAATTGTTCTTACCAATTTTTTTTCCCTTTTTATTATTTTCTTATTTTACTTTGCTTTTTTCTCGATAGTAGCACCCCCCTCCTTCGACTTTCCCCTCCTCCTTTCTTTTGGCAGCCATTGAATTAGATCTTGTCTACCCCACGCGTTTCGTTTCTACGATTAGGCTCGCAAGCGTGTTTGACAGCGACTAGCTCGGCTCAGCATCATCGACAGGAATACAGGAGCCAAACTGCACATCCGGTTCCTATCAATGGGTACCAGAGGAATGCAGGAAATCTCTCCCTTCCACCATGGTACTGCGCATTTTTTGAAAATCGGGGGTGTTGCGGGCGGGACGCCAGGAGTTTTCGACCCCATGAATGAGCCATGCTTGTGACCTCTGTGGGAGCGTCAAGGACCAGGGCTGGAAGCACGGAGATCGAAACTGACGCAGCGCACACACTCTCCGCCCATAACCAGGAAATGCAGCCCGCCCAAAAGGGCGAAACATGAGGGTTCCAGCATGGAGAACATGTTGGCGAGTATAATTGCGAATCACGGCACTCCTCTGTCAAGTCATGCCCTCCCATCCTTGACTAGCAGATCATCCACACACATATGCGGACACACACTCACGGCAGGTTCGTATTTTATGCCTATTCGAACAAAACAATGTGCCAAACACCTCTCCTGAGTGGTGATTTGCCCGACTGCTAGAGTGCTCCCATACCACCCAGCGATCTTGTTTGAACCCTTATTTGGTCTCACAGAAACTATTACCAACACTTGTGGTGTTTCGGTTAGCATGATCTATCATCTCCCCGGTCGCATTACTGCCACCCTTTCTTTTTTTTTCGCGAAAGAGCATATGTGAACGCATTCACACGATACGCGCCACCCCGCCAGTTCACACCCTTGAACATGTTATCTTACGGCGCACTCTTCGGCTGCCTATCCGAGATCCCTGGGTCGATTCAACAACCTAGTTGAAGTGGTGTTCGCAGGCAAGTCAGGAACAGTGCTTCTTGTCGACTCCCAGGGAGCGCCTTCCTCTGAACCGAGTGATTCGGATAAACTCCCCTCCCTGTTCCGAGGCACTTGGATTGCTGAGGACTTCCCGGGAAAATTCATGCGGTCAGGTTAGAGGAGATGATGTCAAGCATGAATATTTACGGGCCAGGAAGGCTTGGCACCTCCGACGCGCTTGCCGACCAGCCAGGCTTTCGGTTGTCAGCCATGAGGCGGTCTTGTCCGGTGATTAAGTTGATCTAGTACTACCGGTGCTCGAATGACTTACACATGCTTTACTCGGCTCCGTAGAGGCTGAATGAAGAACGTAGGAGTGAGAGCCCCATCCTCCTTAGGTGACTCACTCCAAAACACAGAAGTAAAGAATCACCGATTTAACATGTCGGCACCTCCAATCCGGGAATGAGAACCACTCGCAGCTTCCAACGGGGGGCCCGATCATCTCCCCGGGTATCTACAAGTAGGTCTGGCCGTCAGCGTTTGCGCATACGTGCATCTAAAAACGCCCGCCCAGGCCATTGACCTCGTTGGAGTATATGCCACGCAGTTTGGAGAGCAAACAGCGGCCTGTTGCACAAACAAGGTCAAAGCTTGTATAGCTGATAACTAACATGGCGGTGAAAGAAAGAAAAGAGGCTATTGTAGCTGCACCATCAATCTCGAAGAGAGAAGAAAGGCAGGCCAGCAGGCCTCCTTGTTATGCAGGCAGGCTGGGAGCAGATTGAGAACACCATTATAATAGCAATTGGTACTGACTTGTAGTCGAGGACAGTTGGGTATCAAAAGTCGGTCTAGGTTTCAAGATCTCAAGATGCCGTTCACCAAGTGTTGCTACATATGCTTCCCCTCCAATCCGTCCAAGTATGTAGGCAGAGGAGGGTTGGTCAAGGAGCCCTACTGATTTTACCCTGGAAAGTTGTACACAGAGCCACGTGCAACAAGTCCGCTGCCCATTCAGAAGTGAGTATCTTGCTTCGATCGAGTAGCGCCACGAATAGGATGGTAAACAATAGCGATAACTAGCGTTGTCTGGCCGCCTTTTTCAACTTGCTTTTTTCGATCGATTTCTGCAACTTCGTAGATCGGTTCTAATTTAACAGGATGCAAGCCTCCCCATCCCGAGTGGATCTAACGTGGCGCCAAGGGTCGGCTGGCGGAGAGAGCCAGTGTGCGCAACCAATTCGGGGAAAGGGGGAGAAGAACAAGGAATCTAAGAGACGAGATACGAGGGGCACGGCCAAAGGTCGGTATGCATCACCGCTCATATCTAAGCTTGCTGATGGCGGGAAGGAACAAAGCAAGAAGCCTGTCGCCATCTGCGGCGTAACATACCTCACTCAGGTTCCCCTCTGCCCGGTGCATGGCGCCGCCGCAGCCACTCGACATGACAAGGCGGCAATTTTGAAGCCAGAGTGAGCGTGAGGCCAGTTTCAGACCAACTTATACAGGTACACTATGGAAGGCCTTTGGCCAAGCTGCATAGGTGAGGGTAGGAGCTTGGGTCCGACGAGTTTGTGCCCACCCTCCTCCTAAAGTCCCGGGCAGGACAGCTACCGCACCAGGGTCTTCTTTCACTATTCCTCACGGAAATAGCTAGCACTTGTTGCTTGCCATCCTGCAGATTGATGCATGATTCGCACATTTAGCTTGTAATAGGATAAGGCTGCTCCCTCTACAGACAATAGTACTGGATGGGGGCTTGCAGAGGCGCTACGTAGCCATCGAACTTCGGCATGGTTCTTCCTTAGCTCCAATCTCCTTCCTGCGGTGAAGATCGAAAGTCTAGAAAACGCCAAGGGGGTGGCGGGGGGCGTGAGAAGAAGCAAAGTTCTGGAAAGAGATTGCCTACTGAACATGATCAGATGAGCTGGAGGATGCCGCGTCCGCTTTTAGTATCATTACGCCCTCATGGCGGTGTCGTCGCGGGCACCCGGGCGCTAATAAAGGCAAAAACCATGGCCATTGTGGAACTCACGTGCTCGAGATAGTACAAGGCTCAGGGACGAGGTATTGTTGCATTCTGGGTATGAACACATCTTAGTCTTAGCCGGGGACTCCATTGTGGTTTATCTCAAATAGAGTTTCCGTTTGACGGGAACTCGGGTTCTCCGGCGAAGGACAAACGGGGGCAGCCAAACACACATACACACACCCCTCGAAATGCGGGAAATCTCACGTTTAACTGCATCGATGCCGCCGTCGATCTGCTGTGACCCTTGATGACGGGTATCTCTCGAGAACGGCATGGATCTTGATTGCAAACGGGGACCAAAGGAAAAGAGAGAGCCGTGGGAAGGGCGATTCAACGCAGTATGACAAGGGGATAATCGATATCCTAACCCCCGGTTCCTGGGACCTTAAGATCCTCTGGGCAACATAATATTACCTTTTGTGGTCACTCGACGCACGCTTCCCCCATGTCGACAGCCGGATGTTTCTCTCCAACTCGGTGGGTCCGCTGTCGTAAACGCCGGTATTATTGTTTCTTTGAGACGCAGTCATGCAGATGGACACATTGTTTGGGGTCTGATTGGCAGCATCTCGGAATCGTTTGCATCTCATCTAAGTGTGCGGCCTAAGACTTGCGGCTTCGGGCGGAGGTCTCCCCCTTTCCGCCATTAACTACGGACAGGTGGCGGTCCCCTCGGGGGTGTGTCTTAGTGGCAAAAAAAGTCAAGCTTGATGTGAGAAAGTGAAGAGCTAGGGAATCACATTAGAGGCGCAGTTCACCATGTGGGCGCTCCCTCCAATAGTGTTTCCCGTGCGGGTCCTTTTTGCGGTCTGCGATGTAAGGGTTGTCCGAGGCCCAGACGTCTCATCTCGAGGTTGAGGAGAGCATTCTTCATCTTATCCCAGAGCCCAATGTAACGAGGCGTGTGCAGTTGAACCAGGGAGCCTGTTCATCCTACACCGACACGGTCTTCGGCCAAGTCACTTTCCGTCCTCGCAGTCTAATATGCCACTCCACACATCTTGAATAGCTCGAACACCCGGCCTTTTTCATAGTGTTCTTGTTCATCTATGCATCCGAGGAAATTACTTTTTCCAAGACAATGAGACGTCGTCTTCGTGCCACGATACACCCCTCCATCATGCATGCCTCCCATGTCTCAATAAGTAGCGGTATGTGGCCGGCCGCTCGAAGGAAAAAGGAAGAAAAAGCTGGCGTTTCTCCTTGACAACACCCTTCTTTCCCTTCTCTTGCATTCGAAGCAGAATTGGCTTGTTTCTAGTAAGGGGGGTTGTGTGTTATCAGATGAAGGGAGGAGGGGCGTCGGGGGTAGTCGCAGCTGAAGAGCCCCACAGAGTCCGACGTTTCTTGTCTATCTCGTGCTACCCGCCCGATGACAGGGCAAAATATGGAGCGGAAAAGGCAGAATGGGGTTATTGTTTCCGGTACACCGCGTGGGCTCGAATATAAGCTCTTCGGTGCGTCCAGCGCGACTGGGATCGGAGGGGTGGACAGAGGTGGTGACGAAAGTGTTGTTGTCTATGGAGGGCGGCAGCAGCCACTCTAACGAGGATTAGGGGGTCAAAGAAGGGCAAACTTGATTGCGTGAAACGTGGTGCGTGGCAATGGAAGCTGTATGCCACGAGACGCTGGCCCGGATAGAGTGTCCTACTTTGGATTCGACCAGACCCTTTGTGATACGTGTGAGCAGGAAACATGGAACACCAGATGAGGGGGGGCGCGTGGCCTCGAAGCATTACGCACGAAGGCCTGACGCTCCGGATATCAACAACACAAGACAATGAATCCTAGGACATCTTCACTTTTGTTTGGCTTAGCACCCCCTTCTCGAGCCCCCTGCCCCCTTCAATTTGGCATGAGGCGTGAAAATGGGTTAAGAGGCGTTGCCCGGTCAGGCTCACCGGTGAGCATGGTTATTGCTGAGCTATTGAGGGGCATTGAAGGAGAGTAAAGACCTTCCTCTGCTTAATCCGGGGGACAGGAAGAGAGGGTATCGTCGAGGAAAGAGGAAATTGAGGTTGGGCTCTCTCTTAGAGGGCGGTGAAAAGGGACTAGCTGTAATATGCAGTGCGGTTTTGACTGTTGCAGATTTCACCGCATTAGGTTCGAAAGATGAAAGCCTGAGGGAGGCACATTCCTGGCAATAGATGTCAATACTCCGAAATTGGATTTCTTTCTCGTCGAAGAATGAGGGACGAACATCTTGACAAATTCCACGGAGTCGGCGAATGTCGGAAATTGATCGCCATGGGTAATGCGTTGAGCAGTAATCAACTTACATCTTTGATTCTTGCCCTCATTAGAGGAGCCAGGTGCAAGCTGTAGAAGACGTGCTCAACTCACCGTGGAGAAACGTGAGGCGCATCGATTGCACATGGGAAGACTCGCTCGGACACGCCCTTCCCAGAGCCGCTGCAACAAAGTACTCGCTGAACTTGGCATCAACCTTGACCGAGCTCCGGGTCAATTTGGAGAGCCGAGAAAGGCCGAACCTGGACAGGCCTGGGGACCCTACTCAACCACACTACTCCAACGAGCCGCTCAGAGAGATGGGGATGAAACTGTGAAATCCGCCGGCTTCTACTCCATCAAGGGTAACACCAAATGCCAAGGCCCACTCTAGAATGAAGACCTCGTCGAGATCCTGGTCGTATTCTTATCCTTTGGTGGAGTTGTCTGAAGTATTAGCGTTAAGGATATCTTAGGGTGGTTTGGGATGTGATTGGAGGGGTGGTTAGAAGAAGTTGAGGAAGCAAGAATGGCGACGCGCCCTCACGAGAGAGCTGAAAGATGAAAGCTGGACCTTGTAACGCATTGCTACAAATGAATGGCTGCTCAATCCTCAAATGGTTTTCAAGTCTGATATTAGACGGCACATCAGTTGTGTTAACCCGTATCTCATCACTACCTCTACACCAAAAACTTGCCTGCCATGCCTTTTCCCATTTTCTTCTGGTCGAGTCTTGCCTCCCTGTAGAGAAGACGGTATACAGGTGTGTACTTAGATATCGGGGAAGTGTATTCGAGAAACCAACTTGGAACTCTCGTGGATTACAACAGTCTTCCCTACACCTAGACTAAAGGGCTCAATAGTTCGTGGTAAACCCAAGAACACTGATGAAATAGGAGAATATTAATGGAACAAAAGCATATATTAATACTTTACCTAGAACTCTCCAAACCCTCCGGTTTATCGGAGTTGCCGACAGTACTGGAGACGGGCATCTGGATAGATAGATTCCAACCGGCTTTGGAATCCCGTCCGTTTTCGACATTGTCTTTTTCTATGGAAAACCAATGTAGGCCAAGTCGGAATAGCTCAACATGACGGCCGCAAGATCTTACAAACCATATTCCCTTCCGTGCGCTGGAAACACAAGCAGAGAGGTACAGCGGCAGCATCGAGATAGGCTCTACACACATCTCCCACCCCCCTCGTCAGAAACTGAACAATTCATTTCACTGCGGATTTGGGTGTCATTGCTTCCACCCCTTCAAGACTACGCTCTCGCCAGGTAAGCTAATAATACGTTGGCGTCATCTCTACGACGTGAAAAGAAATATCCGACACCAGTAGCTCATGCAATGTCCTTTAGCTTCAACGGTTCGAGAAGCATCAGCCGCTCAACTGGGTTGACTGCCTCTGAGATGTTCCATCTTTTTCGTATCCCAGAATCAACTCTGAAGAAGGAACCACGAGCAGGAAGCAGGATCACATGTCAACAACGATAGTAAACATGCCGGTCGACGTTAAAGGATTCCGCCGTCCGTACCAGGGGTATCAGAGACTGGTCCCTGATTGTTGTGCCGGATCGGTCCGAGTATTTTTTGGCTCATCTGCACTCTCAGATAAACTTGAATTGTGGACACTCCCATGTACTACTAGCACGAACTGTCAAAGACCTCAAAGCCAATGTCATCGGATGGAAGCGGCAATACTAGCTTCACTATCAAGGGTCGACGGGATCGAAATCTCCTGTCGTGTGGGGGTCAATGAACATTGACGACCAACGAGAGTGGGTTGCTCGTCCGGTGGATCGTTCTCTACAAGGCTGGTGGGGGGGATATCTCGCTGGGGGTACGCGGATACCATCAATCACAAGCATTTTCCTCTGCCAAAGGTCCTCGGCATCGATTTCTAGTGCTGACGTCAAAGTAAGTAAGAATAGTTTAGTCCAGGTGAAGAGCTCTCAAGTGCTGTGTGAGCTCACCAAGAGACAACGGAGTTGAAAATACCCCGGCTGCAGAGACAGAACCTCAATGCCATTCAAAGCATAATCCGTAGGAGACATCCAATCAATGATCAATTGAGGGCTGACGTAGGTGTTTCGGAGCTCGGTGGGATCAATTAATGTCTCCCGTTCTCGGATTCAGTGTTTTTCCGAAATTCCGCGGGCGGTTGCGATATATATGTCAAAATTTGGAGGTGGTTGTTAACCGATCAGGATAACCCAAGTGGCAATGGCTCAGTGGCTCCCCATACTGACGAGCTACAGGGTTGAGGCGGCGGCGTGGAAACCGTTCTGGTCAAACC
>SJVG01001083.1:0-11478 GCA_034774675.1 Scedosporium minutisporum
GAAAAAGGGGGAAGAAAGAAAGGAAAGGGGAAAAAGAGGGGGAGGCGGAGGGAAAAGAGGGAAAGGGGGGGACAAAGAGAGAAGGGGAGGGGAGAGAAAGGGGAAAGGGGAAAGGAGAGGGGGAGGGGAGAGGAGAAGGGGAAGAAGAGGAAGAAGGGGGGGGAGAAGGGAGAAAGGAAGAAGAGGGGAAAGATGAGGAAGGGGGAGGAGAAGAAGAATAAGGAGTCCAGACTATAAGCCGCATGCCATTTCACGATACGCGGTCTGGTTTCACGAAGATTTTTCTTATTCTTATTCCAACTACAGTCTGAACCTCCGAAGTCGACGGAAGAAACAGATCCTTTATATCCCAGCGTTCTCACTCATCATCACCGAAGAACACCTTCACAGGCAACCAAGCATCCCCACAAACCTTAAACCGTTCCGGAATAGCATCAAGCCTCTTAATCTCATCCTCCGTCAGCTCCCATCCATCGACCTCGAAATTAGCCTTGATGCGCTCCTCGGACACGGACTTGGGGATGACGCTCCAGCCCTTCTGAAGTCCCCACATGAGGAGGACCTGCTGGGGCGTGCGGCCCTTGGCGGCGGCGATGTCGAGGAGGGTCTTGTTGGTGTAGAGGGGGGAGTTTGTGCTTCCGAGGCAGGAGTAGCCCGTGGAGTGAATGCCCTTGGAGGTGTTGTAGGCGACGAGCTTGGGGGAGGGGTTGCAGGGATGGAGCTCGATTTGGTTGACGGCGGGGACGATCTTTGGTCCAGGTCAGCATTATAGAAAAGAAAACAAGTTTAAAATAACAGAATGAAACAAGAATGAAGGTGATAAAGGCAACACTCACCTTGCACGACTCGTCATTCAACAACCTCTCCAAATTCCGAATCCCAAAATTCGAAACCCCAATATTCCTCACCTTCCCCGTCCCCACCAACTTCTGCATCTCCCTCCACGTGTCAACAAAATCCCACCCCTCGAGATGCTTCTTCAAGTCCTCCGGATCCGTACTACTAGGCCAATGCACAAGGTACAGATCGACGTAATCGAGACCCAAGTTCTTCAGCGAGGCGTCGATGGCCTCGGGCACGCGCTTGTGCCAGGGATTGTCGAGCTTCGTGGTGACCCAGATGTCGGAGCGAGGGACGCCGGAGTCGTGGATGGCGGCGCCGACTTCGGTCTCGTTGCCGTAGGCGAAGGCGGTGTCGATGTGGCGGTAGCCGTGGGCGAGGGCCGAGAGGACGGCGGCGTGGACTTGGTTGGGGGAGGATTGCCAGGTTCCGAGGCCGATGGCGGGGATTTCGGCGCCGGTGTTGAGCTTGAAGGTGCGTCTGGGGTTATGTTAATATCAATCGTCAAAGGAGGAGAAGAGAAAAACGGGAGATGGGCAGGAGAAGTGGAGTTGTGGTATCGCGAGTGTAATAAATCTTGGACGTACTTGGTCTGGTCAACGGGAGCCATGATAGCGTTTTTTGCTGGGTTATCTCGACGAGCTTCAAAATTCTTGTTGAAAATAGATGATTTCTAGAAGAAGACAGAGGAAGCTGGCTACCCTGAAGCTTCCGAACTTAGAAATCAAAGATTGGCTTCTTTTTGGTCTGAAGAAGATGAACCCAAGTCTCCGTTCAATAGGGGAACTCAATCCGGCTTTTTATACCAACGAGAAAAACCACCCTCGATCTCGACAAGACCCGATTTACCGATTCATCCCACAAATCTTCCCCTCTTCTCCTCCTTCTCTCCTGCATCCCACCCCCAAACCCCACGATGCCACCCCAAAAAGATCAATACGATAGAAAACAACCTGCCTCTGCCCATTTCGCCGAGTTCCCTCACATTTGTCTTTTACCCCGCCAAATCACGAAGCTCCCTTTCACTTTTATGGTTTCAGTTGCTCCCACCTACGCTAAGGAGGGCGCGGGGTAAGAGAAATGTTTGGTCGACCACAAAGAATGTCTGCCCACGACCAACCGCAGCCACGGGCGCAATTGCCAGACCTGGCCAGCTCTGGATTGCGTCTATGCGCACCAACGACGTTGCCGGATTTTCGCATCAAGGTCGCTTTTTGACCTGACAGAGCAGAGGGATCGAAGCAGATCGTTCGTTCATACCTTTGACATCTCCATCCGGCTTCATCTCTTCTTTACTGTCCCTTGGAGATACTCTCCCACAGTCCAAGTGGAAGATGAAAGCTTGGGTCCATTTTCTACCCCACGTTCTCGAACAATTTGGCCTCGCTCTAGTGTGCTGTACACTGCACTATCGATTCTAGGCCACAATTTGAATGCATCGTAGAGAGTTGCGAGTCGCCATTGCTGAACTCTATTACGTCACCGTCAAAGAGGAGACGGGAGTTCAAGGTCGGATGAGTAGATCCTAGAACCTAGAGCCGTTAGCAGTGGCATCGAGCTCGAGATATTTGAGGAGGTACTAAGCTTGGCATTCGACCTGATGCTCTTTGCTTTTTTCCTTTTCCCTTTCTTCCTCGTTTTGTCATCAATGACCTCGTATGAGGATAATATCGTCTTATCGACCGCTAGCTCGAGTGGGGATGAATCCTCCGTAAGGAACCTGTTGAGGAACCAACACCGGATAGAGGAAAAGAGAGAAGAAAAAGCAAAGAAGAGCAGGAAGCAAAACGAGGCGAGCGACAAGCCATCGTGTAACTCGAGGATGGGGCCGAGCGAGATAGGATTATCCCCCACCCCCTCCGGCTCTGGTCCCTCTCTGCAGTCGATCTGTTGCGGCTCCCAACACTGACATCCTCTGCGTTACCCAGTACAACCGCACACTCGAATCTCACCATACTCACACCCATCCACATCCCTCATCGTCAACGTCGTCTCCGCGGAGGCATCTAGCGCTGATCTCTACCCTCCACCGCGTAAGGATTCCCAAGAATCCTGATGCTACTCAACCAAAAAAAGAAAAGAAAAAAATAAGCCCGAATTCCTTGAGAAGTCGGGGAAAAAACCACCCTAGTGCCGCCACGAAGCCGCACTAGTAGCGAGGCGAGCCATGGATCCCTACAATGCAGCATCGCAACATCGCAGCATCGATGATGTCAGACCTCAGGCCCCCTGCCGTGTCGTCGGAGAGATAAGGATAGCACAAGTAGCGAAGTGTAGTGTCCACGGCGTTTCCCCTTGCTAGTGTAAACATCGTCGCAGGCCGGCTTGGCTGCATAGACTTCAACCTCACACGCCCTCGTATGACCCATCCCATCCCGTCCAGCCCGCCTCCTGGTCCCTAAAATTTTTCTCTCTGTTTCCCGTACCGTCAGCGACGTCATAGCCATCCTTCGATTTTTCTTTCCATTCCTTCTCTTTTACTAGGCTCACGCTCCTGTACTTGCGCTCCTTGTATCGAATTCATCCCGTCCTGAAAACCGTGCTAATGTACGAATCAGTCGGCACTTGCAGCGTCTTCGCTCACTCTTCCGCATCCTCTCAACGTCACGACATCAAAGGGGCGGCGAGGAGCGAGAGGCAGATCCCGGTCTCCTGGGAAGTGTTGATCCCACGGCGACGGCGATGTCTAGGGTCTGGCCAGGTCACATATACCTCTTCAATGTTTGGATAGGCTGAAAACTGTGGATGGTTCATTATTGGAAAATTGATGGACGGTGCATCATCCGCTCATCATTGTACATAGACATCACTTGATTTTGGGTAACCATCACCTGCCCAACATAGACTATCACCCCGTAACGCTGGTCCGGACCGTGATTTGATCCATCCGACATCCCATGCGTTTCTCCTACTGCAAGTCAGTTCTTCTAGAACCTTTCCACGGGGGCCGCGGCCAAGGAGCCACAACAACCAAGTTCCCGTTCCCCATGAAATTAATGTGATTGTGAAGTATCATAAACTAAACTACGGAGTACACCGGATCGATATTATCCCACGGCGAAAGCCAATCCGTCCATTATCGCCCCAATTGTCTCAATTCCTCTCTCTCATTCGCTACAAAATCTCTCCGCCCTCTTGTACCTACTAAGCTACAATTGTAAAAATCCATATCCAAATAGCTCCCAAGTGGCGCCCTCAGCAATATCGCTTAGGTAGACTTACACGGTCTAACTACGGTCTTCCACCCGATCTTCATTCAATTCCTTCCTGCGCCCATTCCTTCGCCTCCCTCACCGGCCGTCCATTTTTTTCCCTTTCAAACGCCCCTATCAAGACCCTGTTTGTACGCAGAATTGTCATCCTTCACTGGCTTCATTATTAGAGTCTAGACTAAAAGGAAAAAAAGGGCCTTTGGTCCAGACCCCTCTCGCCTTACAGCACCACTTCGATCTTCCCACGCCAGGCCCTTTCCGCCGAGAAGCGCCCCCCTGTCCCCATATGCGTCCTTAAGCGACGTCATTCTCCATCAGACAGTACCCCTCGAACAAACCCACATACCCTCCTGCTAATCCTCTCCCCTTTTGAAAAAAGACGACAATGAAAAGACAACATCGGGACAGGCCGCTTTCCGGGGTGTATCTTGTAAAATAAAAAACTCAACCGGAGAAAAAAGCAATCGTGCGGCGCCCTCCGAAGCAGAATATGCGCATCTTTTTCCCGTATAAGCCGACAGGACCGGAAGAGATACGAAGCACCACTCTGTCTGGACTCCGTCTGGACTCCGTATGGACTCACCTGGGTGGCTGGACCCTTGGAACAATCAAGTATCAACTCATAAGGCAATGGATAGCTTCAACCCAAAAAGGTGGGGAGGGGGGGTCGAAAACCAAACGTTGAACCCAAGGACGCGTCAACACAACCAGTACCAAGGGTCGAGAACAAACAGGGAGCATGGAAAAAGAGAATAAAGAAAGAAATTAAATTAAGAAAAAAAATAAAAGAATAAAAGATAGAAAAAACACCTATCCCTGACACTTTCCGGTCCTAATCTCGGGACTCTGTAGCCCCCTCCCTCAATCCCTCAATCAATCCGAACTTTCCAATTCCCTTGACAGAGTCGCCACGCTCAATTCCCCGCCGGCGGATTCCACGTGCAACCGTCCAATGGGAACCCCTCCGCTGCACACACACCACCCTCTGGCTCGCCCATATCCGCTTCCGTACATACTCAGTATCAGTTAGTGCAGTGGAGTGGTAGTACGAAGTACCTCGGATCAATTGAAGGCGAAGCTTGAGGTTAGGTATTCACACTGTTCCATCCTTCACCCCTCAAGCTCCTTCCCTCTTCCGTCTCCACGCCCCCTCACTGCGGACTCGAGGTGGGTGGTCGATCTGCCAGTGAACAAAGTACGAAGCAGGCAGCTTCCTTGTAGATCTTCTAATATTTTAGATCCTTCCAATTTCCGCCTTGTTATATTGCATCACGGTGCCTCGAGCTAAACAGGGGCACAATTGGAACTGAATCCAGAAGAAGAAACGGATCAAGCAAGAAAAAGCAAAAAGCGTGGATAGCGGACAGATAGATCCAACGTCAGGCGCACACTGTACGAATTGGATGTGTAATATAGAGAGGTACGAAGTACCTCGGTACATCCCTAGCCAGAAACCGCAGGAGCTGCACCTAGTTTACTTCGTAGTTTACGAATAAAACGCTCCAAAGTGGTATGGGCTTTCTATGCACCAATCAGACCTGCTTTTCTTTTCTGCCGTGTCTCCCGTCCCCGTCCGCCAACCGAGAGCCTCCGTGCCGCCGCCCGAAATCAAGACCGAAATTGAATTGATCCCTCAAGACCCGTGCAAGGACCACCCGGCGAGACAGACAATACACATCAAGACAAACGAATAGAGTCAAAATATAATAAAAAAACATTATCATTCACCTAAAATAATTAGAATTGTAGGAAATGACAGTAAGAGGAACCCTCGAACAGGGAAAAGGAAAAAGAATGATAAGAAAATGCGCCAAAAGAAACAGATCAACCGTTTTGAGCCATATACAAGGAGGACCAAGGCCAATCCCGGCCTTGGGCTCGTTCAGACGGCCAGTCGTAGTAGTAGTAAACATTGATGGAATCCGGTTCACCTGTAGTACCAGTCTTCCATTCCTCTCCCTCCAAATCTTGGGAGCAAAAAAGAAAAGCAATTCCAAGCCGTTCCTGTGAATAATACAACACCCAAACGCCAGGGTTCCCTAATGTCCGACTAGTCGAAGCTAGCAGGATTGGAAACGGTTCAAAGAACAACCCGTAAAACCCAAGAGACAAGAAAATAAGCCCCGACTTTCCCCCTCACCACCACCCTCAAAGAATGTCGTGAAGGTTGGGGGCTGCAAAAGACTGAGCCTCAACGTTGTTAACATTGGGCGTCCTCCAACTCCCAACATGCTGCCAGAACTTCCCCTTCCAATGTTTTTTTCAAGGAATCCATTCCCAATAATAATTAACACCCCCTTGGCTGAGTTTTACAGACAAGATAGCTTTCTTTTTCTTTCTTTTTCGCCGCCGCTGTTTTCCTATCCCTCTCGGTGTGCCTCTCTCACCTCTCAACCTTGACTGCCGTTGGCATAGGACCTCCAAGTCTCCTGGTCCACTCTTCCTGCATTCTGCCGACGCTGCCGAGAAGCTCGTCCTTCTGCCTCTCCAGCGTCGCCCTCTCCCGCTCAAGCAACTTGATACGCCGTCTTGCAAGGTCCAAGACTTCGGCTTTGCTGATTCTCTTCTCCATTCCCATTCGGCCCCCGCCGCCTTCGCCGCCTTCTTCATCCATGCCCTCCTCATCGTAGTCTGGCTGCGGGAGCACAGCGAGGAGCCTCTCGAATTGAGCATTCAGCCTCTTACGATATTGCTGCTCGACTTGGTTGTGTGCGGCCCTAGCCTTGACCTCTTCGACCGTCTCAGCGGGTTTGCGCGCCGTAGATTGACTGTAGCGCTTAGGGGCCCTGGACGCCGTGCGTAGCTGTGTCGTGGAACGGCGTTTCTCATCGCCCGGTCCACCTTGTGCTTGTTTATCCTTGGTAGGGATCACCGGGGTGGAGTGTCGCCTTCGCTTCTTTCGCTCGATCCTCTGTTTGTTGGCATTGGCGGCGCTATTACTCCGGGCACCGGAGTCAACCTCTACAAAGGTGGGTTCAGTAATTTGTCTGGGAGAGATGGCAGGCGTCGTTGATGTAGTGCCTTCTGCGCCCTCTTCCACATCCGGAGGTGAAGGGAGGAAGCTGTAAGAGCTATCGAAAGCGATGGCCGTCTGTCCGTGCATTCCACCTCCGAGACATTCCTCAGAGCTGTCTCGGTCGTTGTACAACGCTCTGGATGGATCAATGTCGCAGAAGGTGGGGTCTCCGGGACTCGTGGTGTTAGTCGTCACCGCCGGATCTAGTGTTCCTGCAGGGTACGCTCGTGGCATGGCGTCCGCGGTCTGCAAAAAATCAAGGCCGAAACTGGTGGCTGGGTCGCGGTGGTCCACGCTTCCACGCGGCGCTAGCGTGTAGGCGTCGCCTTGTAACGTGGAGTAGCCGCCATTGGGGGTTGTGAAATAAGCCGAGTCTTCCATTGCTGCACGAGGTATGAACCGGTCAAGAATTGGTGATACCCCTGGGCTCTGCTCGGCGAAATCCTAATCCGTTAGTATTTTGGTACTTTCTGGAGTAGAATTGACCTTGGTTGGGAGCTGTGAAAGGGCGACGAAGATACTGGGAAAAGAAGGAAAAAAATCAACTAAGAAAACAATTGTGGGCGTCTCGACAAATTTGCTTTTTGAGGTGTTCCCGCAATAATTTATGTTATGGGTTCTCAGAAACATTGCGCTATGTTAAGAAGCGAGCATGGTCATGAAGGGAGATAAGAAAAGCCGACAAGAGTCTAATTGAGCTGCAGGAGCCCAGTTGAAGCTGGGAGTGGTAGCTCACAATACGATGCTGGGGAAAAGGTGGTCTCTTGGATCGGAAGAGGGGTGTAAGGGTGCTCGGAGAGACAGGGTAAGGGAACGTGTTGAGGGGGATATTGATATGAGCTTACATCAAGCTTGTCTCGCCTCTCAAAGTAGATGGAAGAGCCGTCCATGGTGTGCAGCTGTTGAACTTTGGATTAAGGTCCGGGGCCTTGGAACTCGAAGAGAGACCGACGCGAGTTGCGGATGCCTCGTGGGGAAGATAAGGAGGCTCTTATAGGTTCCCTTCCAGAGGGGGGAAAGACGTTGCTTGTATGGTTGGACGAGGAGGGGAGCTTGCTTTAATAGATAGGATAGGGCCAAAGTTTGTCGTTGGCACTGATCAATGGTGGTGGTGGTGGGTGGCGGTAGTGGCAATGGTAGTACCGGCAGCGAAGTTGGATGGTTGTAGTAAAGCAAAGAGCAGCAGTTGGAAGCGAAAGAGGGTGTGTGTGTGTGTGTGTGTGAATGTGTGAGAAGTGAGAGGGAGGGGCAGCGACGTATATAGTTGTTTCGTCGATTCGTAGAGGGGCAAAAGTAGAGGTCGAGTATCATCCAGCAGAAAGAGTGAAAGGCGAGGTCCGACTTCTACTTTGGATTAATATCAATGGCGGAAAGGTACCTTGAATGTCGTTGCTTCTTTCCTTCGCCTTAGCTAGCTTATCAATGAAGCCTCCAGATGCAGACGGGGGCAGGAACAAACGTCAGAGCGGGTCGCTTCCTTCTTCGTCTCTTTTCTCTGAGAAGAATAAGAACTTATTTCCCTTTAAAAGGAGAAAAAAATGGTAGAAAAAGAAAATAGAGTAGATACGGAAAGACACACGATCCCAATTAAGACAGTCCCATTGCGTCTCTTATAGGGATCATCTTGTTCGGCAATGGCCTTGGGCTATGACGACGTCATGACTTGATGAGATGGACTTCCGAGAGCATCCAGGTTCAAAGTCCACAATACCCACAGCCTAGAACCGATCGGACACACAGTACTGAGTACGGGAGCAAGCACGAGTGATGAGTGAGCATGAGGCATGAGGTGTGGAAAACCGAACTAAAACTAGGTACTGCGTACCATTCATTGTACCCCGGTTAGCTCTGCCCCACTAGCTCCCAAGGGGACACCAAAGACAGAGTAAGGACTTGGTAGCGTACTTCGTAGGGAGCAAAGGGAAGGAGGGGGGTGGGTGTGTGGAAGGGGTGTCTACAGTGTGAAGCTAGCACTGGCCAGACTCGAGGGAAGGAAGCAACGGGCCAGGCAAGCAAATCAAGCCCATTCCATTTCGCTGATCTGGTTTTGAATTGTGGAAAATTGAGCTTCAGAATCGACAGGAGAGTGAGAGAGAGCCCGAGTCTCACTTCGTACCTTGTCCCCGCTATTGTGACCGTCGCTCGTTGCCGTCACTTGCAGTCGTACGTACATGTATGCGTATCTACTGCACATATAGTACAGCGATTGTACGTTTCATGCAAAGGTCCGCACAATGCTGGACAGGTGCAAGAGACAGCATCCTGATACTTCCATTCGAGGTCTCCCGTTATGTCTGCAGCATAGCAGGCTACATACACACTCCATATTATACATACAAACCGGCCCTGGATTTTCAATGTATTATCGTCTGGACCACGTTGGGATTTCCCTGTATCCCCTCAGCATTACTGTTTGACATTCGAGCCATGGAATCAATCAATCCCTCCTCCTGGCCCGTCCACCTATCGTGGACGCACTCAAATTTCCATTATCCATTATTGTAGCTGTACATCTTGTACAAGTAGTATGCTGTACATCTCGTACAAGTAGTATGCTGCATCATCCCATAGGTGGTGTTTTGAATCGATCAATGAGAAGGGTGTGGCGAGACCTTCCAGGCCGCGTCTGGAACAACCAATAGAGGCTGCCGTTCTGAAGCACGCTAGGTGCGCCTGCACCGAGTTGTATGTAATTTATACATTCGAGGAGAGAACCCCTCTCGTCATAGAAGCCATTGATCTCGCCCATGGCCGCCGGCCCCACCAAACATACCCTGGGCGATGGAGCTCGTGCATTGGCATTTGCAGCATACAATTCTCCACACCAGACTCCCAGAGCAACTCAATCGAACTGGTCAAAACACCGGGACGCATGGCAATCTCGTCTATGACAAAGGCAAGCATGTAATATTTTAGTAGGCAATACTTCGGAAGGGTTGAACAGGGATGGAACCTGGGAATAACTTACTTCGTAAATGTGCAGCTTCGAGCCAAGGTCGAGGACAAGTGATCGCCCCTCCAAGACGTCAAGCTTGCATTGGGTGGTGTATCGGTTAGTAGCATGCCAGGGCTGCGGTGGAGTATGCGCACACACTTCCTCCTACGCTTGTCTCTTTAGTCCATTATCGTCGCCTCTTCCTGTCCTCTCGCTCGCTCTCCTCAGTTGGTCTCAGCCCTCAGAGATCATCACCGTTAGTAAACTATTACTTTTGCTAGCACATTAAGTCCCATTGCCCCTTGCTCCGTCGCACAGCAGTCTTCTCCAAGACGTCAGCCACTAGCTGAGGAGGTCAAGACACTATCGTGGCAAATTTTGACTTCCTCTCTCCCCTTCGTCCGTCGTCACTCTATCACTGGCCTTGTAGGCTCCCCAATGGCGCCCACTCGACGCAGGCTTTCGTGCCTGTCCGCTTCAATGGGGAGGATTTACAAGGAGTTACAACTAGTCGTAGCTAGCGGCGCTATCGAGGTCCACCATGTAACTAATATGGAACTGGTCACCCCTCTTAACTCAAAGTAAAATAAAATCAAGCGTGACGTGCTTGGCCATGACTAGGTTGAGGAACGTAGTACGGAGATAGGGAGACATTATAGTGTACAGGGGATACGCGTGGTGGTGATGATGAATTGATAGGAGAGGTGAAGTAGCCATGTCCAATGCTCTTTTCGGAGTTTGCACAGGACTAGCGTGAAAGAGAGCCTGGAGCTTGGGGTGTGTCGTTTGCGTCTGGGCTGTCCTCGAGATTCAATGCCAGGACCGCCCGAACTTGGTGGGCAGAATACGGTGTGGAGTGTAATAAGATAAAACTCTGTACATTGAAGATGCCGTCTGGTGGGCTTGCAACTTGCTTAGTGCAGAGTCAACTCCGAACAATTGCAGTCCTTTAGTACTGTCCTCTCCTCTGGCCTGAGGTACTAGTGTCCTTTTTTACGAAGTATGCACACTACAACGCTCTCCGGTCCACTTGAAGCGCCTGGCAGCTCCAGTTCGTCAAGCGCTAAATCCAGAAAGTCCAGTAGGCGTAGGCTCTAATGTGATGAATAGACGAATAGTCTGTGTGGAATGCTAGCAAGATTCCTGCGCACGGATGGATCGATATGTCGCTGCTGGCACGTTCTTGACTTCCCTGTCCATGATTACAGTGGTAGGTGTGCGAAGTATCACCAGCGCTACGCTACAATCAATCTAAGCTTCAATCCCTCGATAGCCTTTCCGGTACGGACGGACTTGAGGGGGTAGTAGCATCAGAGTTGGAGACTTTCCCACAACTCTTTAGCGAATGACGAACCTGCCCCACTCATTGCATTGCCAGCTGCAAACGAGAAACCGCCAACTTCTTGCTAACACATGCTTTGCGCATCGTATCTCCCCAGAGGGGATGCTTGGATGCTTGGAAGTGTGCTTCCCCC
>SJVG01001084.1:0-11451 GCA_034774675.1 Scedosporium minutisporum
GGATGGGATGGCGGGTGGGCCAGTGAGCACGAAGAAAGCTCAGTATTGTCTTCGATTAGCAAGGTTCTGCTGGCTAACACCGGTCGAACGCGGGAGGTTCAAGAACGAATGCGATAACCCGGTCAGATGACGAGGGGAAAACAAGGAAAACGTGAGAGAGGGAAATCGAGGGAAAATTGAGACTTGGGAATATCGCATTAATGGGACTATACAAACAGACAAGAAGAAAGAAAAAGGAAAAGGGACAGAGAAAAAGTGACGCGAAAAAAGAGCCAGGGTGCTTGGACATTAAGACCAGAAGAGGGCGGAAGTACGTGAAAAGGTAGTGCGGTTGTAATAATAGGACCGTGTACACAACCTGACAGGAGAAGGAGGATCCAGGCGGATAGGGCGAATTGGTCCGTGATGTGGGCGTGAGAGACAAAACAGAGCAGGAGCAAAGGAAGATACTTGATGTCCCTGGACGCAAAGTACCACTATTTTCCGATAAGTACTTCGTATACAACAGAAACGGTGGATGAGGGTCAAGTAGCTCCTCGACAATAATAGTACATGGCTCGGTAATATCAATAATAATTGTACTTCGTACCGTTATCTACACAAGCAGTAATACCCATCGCGGGAAGTCTGACCGGCGAGCAGGGGTTTGGAGGAGGGGTGAGAAGTGACATGGGGCCACATTGATTTTGGGGGAAGGGAAGCACGGTACTCCTAGTAGGTACATATGTAGTGTCAGTGTGGACACCTGAAGTCGTACCTTCCTTCGTACGAGGCGAGGTAAGTGCGACGAGGAGATTCGTCCTGTTCATTCAGCTATAGGCACGAGGAGTTGTCCAAGGAGTAAATTCCAGCTTGGGGTAGCAGGGGTTATTCGAGATACTGCGAATGGACATGGGCGGAAAGAAGAGGCTCAGCTAGAACAAGCGACTCATGTGATTCCTAACCCGCCCGAGTCTAAATTGTACGTGCCGTGTATTTTCGTTATTTACTTGGTCAAGCCATGATTGGGAGAACGATGCGGATGACCAATCTGTCCCGGTCGATCGTTTCTCGGATGGTTCGTACGCGAGGATTTGCGCGTACTTCGTAGTATTTATATCAGATGTGTTTTGCCAAGTATTATTATTCTTATTACTCGGGTACTTTTGGGGACCGACATCTTTGATGCTTGATAATGGGACCGAGTCCCAAGCCGGGGAATCGACATCTTGGAAGTGCTTGTTCCCATCCCGTCGCGGGGGATGTTAATAACGACGCATTAAGGTGGGTTTTTACCTCAATGTTTGGCCCGGATAGAAAGCGCCGCTCGGCTTTTTCAAGCCTTAATGCATATGAAGCCCGTCTTGGGTGCAGTGACCGATCCACAACAATCAATTGATAAAAATCCGGGCATTTTGGTCAATTTCTATAAAGTACCTCGGCGTGCCCAGGGAATTGTATTTTGTATTTTATCCAGGTTGCTGGTACTTTTCCCCCGTCCCGACAAACCAAACCACGGAAATCATGGGTTTGGAGGGGGATTTTCCGCCATCATCGACGTGCGTCAATATCAGGTGGCTCCCGACGTCGAAGACCAAAATAAGATAGAGAAGAAGCAAGTTTAAACTCGGAAAAGAGGATCCCTTCAATGAAGAAACATATCCGCTAGCTCGTACTGGTTCAGATTGACATCCCCTCACCTCTAAAACTAGCAAGTACACTATGTATGTCTCGCTCGAGTCCTGCAGCCAGCAAGAACATTCAACTGCCAACCTTGATCGGTCATGCTTTCGATGCACTGCGCTGCGCGCTGCAGTATCCCGTCCTCGGCCTGAGATCATTGTACTCGCTAGGTTTTTTTCTCGGCTAGTACATGCATTCGTTCGTTACCTAGAATAGCTACGGCATTTTGAACAGGTTCTTCGTACGGAAGTATGAGTTCACGATGGGAGGATCTCGGTATTGATTCGAGGTTGATGAACGGCCTCATTCTCTCTCTTTTTACCCCTCCCTGTCTGTTGTGCCCTAGTAACTTCGTTGCGATCTACTTGTCTCTTTCGCGCTTCATGCAGGTACGACCGTTTAGTCACGATCGTAAGGGAGTGATGATGTGACGGAGGGTGCATTTCGGGTCTTGTCCAGTGGCCAGTAAGACCAGTAAGAGTGAGCAAAGGCGATTGAGATGGTCAAGGGAGGTGGGCCTAGGCACACAGGAAACGAGATGTCGTCGAGGAAGAACAAGAGGGGATTGTAAGGGGGGAAGGGGAAAAGAAAACAAGGAGAAGAAGAAGCAAAAGAGAACGAAGGAAATCACTTCATGATCCGCAGCTTGAACCCAGAGGCACGACACTTCAATTATGTTGATTGTATTGATTGACGGGTTGAGTCCGGACAGGAAAGTGTACTTCATAGATCCCGATTTACTTCATGAAATCTCGATGTAAGCCCTAAAGTCTTACAGAGGACGCGGATATCCTAGCGTGGCAGGCACGAGGGACGAACAATTGAATTCAATCGCTTAGATCTCCTTCATCCCGCGTGAGTTTAAACTTCAACTTGCTTAGGGCCAGGAACCGCTGCTAACAAAGTTTACTAGCCCGTTTATTGATGTTCACTGCCTTCGCAAACCCCGGGAAAAGTGATGATTCCCATCATAACCTCATCCAAGAAAGGAGCCAGGTGATATCTCTCGCGTGCCCCAACACCAATGTAGCATTAGGGGATAGGGGACACCAGAAAGAAAAAGAAAAAAAACGCGAAAATGGTTCAATTGGGGTCGCACCATGTTTCACCAGATCCTACGGCGAGCAAGGTATTCCCAGGGTCTTCCCAAGGAAGGTTGGGAAGCTTTGGAGGATCTGCAAAACTACCGATGATCTTTCGCTAAAATGAAAGAAGCTTGAGCTTTTCGCTATGGTTCATCCAGGAAAACGGAGCGACGAAAATGGGAATATCCACCCTCCTTTTACACCCGCTCAACTGTCACACCCGCTCTCCTCACCTTCTTTTCTCTCTTCTTCCGTTATGCACAGTACGTAGAGTTCCTTTCACCTTACTTCCTACGAACCTCGGGCGCAGCTGCATGCAAGAGTTGATTGTACGGAGTCAAGGTGGGTATCACGGATGTCGCAGGAGGTCTGAGGACCAGGACACATGCAGATGGGGGGACCCTCCTTATGTCTGATATCACCCACTCCATACACCACGAGGGCTAGTAAGCCAAGAAGTGCGTCATGGCGCCCACGACATTGCTTCTCCCATCCCCCTTTTTCTTCTCCTTCGAGTTCACTTGGTCGCACGAAGTTCGGATGCGAGTAGTCGTCGAGCCATGTCTATTGCCAACCAATCCAAAGGAATTGCACCAGCCATTTGACCAAAAGTTACACGATGGTGTTGATGGGCGAATTGGTCTGCTGGTATTCATCTCAGGAACCCTGGACTATGGTAGGACAAAACGGATCGATTCCAAGACAATACGAGCCCTTGGCGACAAGGGAACTTGATATTTTCCGAAGGAGGCACCATTGTCCCCATTGATATCATTTCAAGTATCATTCTCAACACGACTTCGTCAATGAGCTGGAGACGTGTCGTCCAGCCTATCAGCCTGCAAAGTCGCGAAAGCTGAAAAGGGATATATAATTACATTCGAACCAAAATGATGAAGCTATGTCGTACTGCACATGTTTAATATCGGCAGTACAACCGCGGCGGTGTTTACGGGTGCAACTCTCCACTTGTATTGTAACAGGGACTGCGTCTTGGGGGAGGCCAGTCTTGAAGGAAATTGACATGAATCGTTGAACAGAAAGCTCCCACAGTTTTGACCCAGAGCCCCTCCATCCTCGTCTCAAAAACATTCTGATAATCGAAGGAAGAAAGAAAGAAAGAAAGAAAGAAAGAAACAAAAACGCCGTCATTTTCGTTTCGCATTTCTGAAAACCAGATCTCAAACCTCTCAGTCAGGCTACTCCCTAGCCACAACTTACAAGTACCGAGTGTCAGGGCCTCGTTCCTGCAGTAGTGTTAGCGTTCAATGTTTGCGGGTACGCTTCCGACCAACCCGCAGCCATCGTCGCCAAGGGTTTATACCCAGTACGCAGTAGCTCAGGTGGGTGACATGTCGTGGCGCCCGGTTGGGCTGCCTGGAGGGTCCTCCCCCCGGCGGGAAATGATCACATCAATCGATGGCTTGCCAGGCTGCGCTGGGGTCCTGCACCGGCCCCATGATAATACTCCATACTTCGTACGAAGTACTCTTCGTCGTCTTTGATGAGGAAGAGTGAAGGGGCTTGGCATTGGAGAAAGGAAGACTATTGCTTGCTAATGGAGTGTACATGGCCATGATGGATGCCTGCCCCTTCCTTACTCTGGCTAGTCCCGTGATGCTAGCGATTGGGGAATTTGGGGATGGATTAGCTCAGAAATTTCCGCTTTTCCCAGCAATCACAAAGTACAGATGAACGAAAATCGCCCAGTTGGTTGTTTCTTCTGTACGGACGTCCACTACTTCGTATACACTCGGTCCAATCCTGACATTCATAGGCTCCGGGTGTGCTTCGTACAAAGTACATTAAACTATTTCGCAATAGTGATGACGACGAAGTACTTCGGGAGATCGCAAGAAGAGTGACACCAATACCACCAACGGAATTACATCGATGCAGATGCAAGATCCCAACCGGTCTTGTAAACTAGATCTCAGCCAAGACCAGTATCGTCTCTGACGGGCTCTTCACTACCTCTGGATTAGTGTGCACACAGAGCCCTTTCTCATCCCCACCACCAAGGCTGTGAGAATCCTTGCTCATAAAAACTTCGTGCTAGTTTAGTTTACTTCACGCATCATGACAAAAGGGAGAAAAAGTTTTTCCCGAACCTGGCAAGGGATTCCTGGACTTGGAAAACGTGCAGGGGACGCGTCGGAGGTATGGGAGGGCAGGGCCGGGATAAAGTCAAGAAGTAGTTAACAAAGTACACTAGATAACACCTGAGCTTGTAGGAGTTTGCTGGCCCAACCCTGAGAGGCGCTTCCGTTTTGTTCTCTGCTTTGTACACTTCGTAGTGCTCCGCAAGAAGTCATGACACCGAGAATCCGACGAGGTGGTCGCAACCCTTGTTCTCACTTCCGCGATGGTTAAGGAGGACACTCACAAAGAGCGACGGCTGGCTTTATTCAAGCAAGGGATGGGGTTTTGCAGCCTTGGCCCCTGTCAAAAGCTGCTGCCCAGGCCATCCAGATCGCCTGATGTCGATACTGTCGGAACCAGCCATTCGGTGGTCGACCCAATCATTATTAGCGGTGACTATTAGGGCTTGTCAAGGGGACTTCGCCTTTGAAACTGCTTGGCGCGTGTGCTTGATGCCGCCGCGCCGAGGTACAGCAGAGAGATCTTGCTTGCTAGAATATTGTAAGCTTCATGAGAGCTTATTCTTCATTGATTATCAACTGGTTTGCAATAAAACGTAGGACTTGCTTGCCATGATTTGATGAAAGCACACGCCACTGGTTCTTCTTTGGTGGCTATTATAGTCAAGGGCCGAGCAACAGAAGCTTAAGCTTGGCAGGTCGTGACGCAGCCACCAACATTCAAACGGTGTCTCCAACGACCAACATGGCTACGCGAATATATTTCTTCCCAATGTTGGTGGTTCCAAGCCATAAATAGTTGACCCGTATCAGCTGGAGAAGATTCGGAAGAGGAAAAAAAATAATTGAAGAAAAAAAGTCGACATTCCCTTGTCGCTGAATCTTCTGGAGAAGACATGCAATGTGCAAGTGTGATATTCCTCCGTTGCCTCGGTCGAAGCCGCTCTGCCTCCCGTAACCGAGCCATTGCACACCCCACCACCTACGATTGGAGTCGCGGATCTACTCAAGCAGCATGGCCCTGTCATTGGAATCTGGGGTTGGAATGAGTCTGAACCAAGTCTGGTCAAAGTGCCATGCAAAGGCCAGGGACAAGCCGGTGCATTGCTTCTTCTCCATTCCCCGAGGCCTAATCATATCCCATCCACAGATTGGTAGATTAGATGGATACTCCCTATCCAGTGTACTAAGCCTACACTACCTCTCGGGCTTGTTTAGTGTTCCTGCTAGCTAACACAATGCGCGTTGGTCGATTGCTAATGGTAGCCGAGTTTGTTTAGTGCACGAAGTAGTTTAAAAGGCTTCATGCTAGGTATCAGAAGCCACAGACGTCGTCATGCCTGCTCTGGGTGGACAAACGTAGGGCCTAGAGAAGGCTTCCAGTAGCTCAAAATAATGGGATATTCAATGCCATTTGTAGGAGTGCTATGCATCACCCCAAATACTTGTCAGAGAATTCTACTTGGGACCGGGCGTTGGAAAGAGACACCAAAGGTGTGAGGGTATCAGCTCGTCTCCGTAATCCGGCTGGATTTGGATGGACGGGATCCTCAGCATAAGCTCTAAGTTTCCGAGACAGTCGGCTCTCTCCGCGAGACCGGACAGCCTGCCTGTACGAAGCATAAACATGAAATATCAACATGTGTTCCGCCGAATCGAACACCGTGATTCCCTCCACAACCCTGGTAGTTTTCTATTCTTCTGCTTACGACGTGTTGCCTAGTTCCTATGTTGTCAAAAGCCTAGAATATCAATATGTGTGGCTATGAGATCCCCCAGCCACTGCGCAATCCCTCATTGTCTCCCGCTGTATCAGACAAGGGCAGCGCAAAACCAAGGCGTAATAATATCCCGTTGCGGACGAGGAAGTAAGCCGAGTGGGTTACATTAGATTCGGTTCAGTTTCTATCAACTGATGGAACTCTGGTATAGATAAGCTATACAAAGGTGACCTTCACATGATTATACCGTGTGCCTCCGTAAACTCGCCTCCGTGTTGCTTGTTCACTGGCAAGATGGCCTGCTCGACATATGATGCCCACCGCAGCGATTGCTCGGCAAACCACGCTTCAACAGATGCCTTCCGGGAATCTGATAGTTAAAGTCTTCAACCAAAGGCATCAAGCTCACAACCTTCCCTCTATTCGCCTTGCCTCTAGGAGCATACTAGAAACGGCTAGGCTTAGTTAATAGTAGAAATACTCTCTTTTAAGATTGTAAACCGAGGGAATGTCTCGTGGCGATATATGTATATATTCTAGTTTATATCCGGTGTAGGGATGCTGTGGGGCCGGGTCTTTGGCCATGCCCCCTGTCACTCTTTTCGACCCCGATCCGAGGGATCGGGATCTCGGGTCGATACGCTACCCCGGCTGCCCTGACATATCACATAAAGACGGAATTTGATCGACTGATCGAATGGACGTTGCCACAGGGTAGCCCAGCCATTATCGCCGGTCACGAGGTGGGGTATCATCCCGTTGGATGTGTTTGACGAAGAACCAAGTGTGCGTCTGAGATGCCCAAAACTCGAGATTTCGCTGGTAATATCCGCCGTTGTGCCGGCAAGGAATAACCCAGGTGTGCGTGGTTCCCTTGCCGTGAACATATTTGCCGAGAAACCTCATGTAATGTTGTGAAGGAAACTTCGAACCTCATAAAGTTCCTGCCCACTCTTGTTATTGAACCCCGCGTTTCTTCAACCATTTATCGACTCATCTTACACGGAATCCTCTTATGTTAAATAATAACCTTGACGGGCTCTCTACGCTCGTTATTTCGCAAGCCACCGACAATGGCTGCGTTAACAAGCAGGCACTTGGCCTCGGTGGGCGAGCGGAATAGCGACTGGACAAAAGCCGAAGCGGTCCGCAAGAGATTCCACGCGCCGCCGCCCGCAACGACTGTACGCTCATACGCAGCCTGTAGGCTATCGAAGAGTAACCATTCCGTACCAGCGCCGTCGTGAACATGACCGAAGACGTGAAGCCGTGGGCGGACGCGCCAAAGCTCGTTGAGCAAGAAAGGACATCCTACCTTCAACAGATCAAGGTGTCCTCGCGGTGGACCGTGTGTAATCAAGATGTCAAGGCCATCATCGGGAAGAGTTCCTCCCCAAATATCTTTGGAGCGACTATACTGGAACGCCCAGTTGCCAGAACTTGCCGAAGCCGGGCTGCCGTAGATGCGTAGGGTTCGCCCGTTGGCGCAGGTAACCGTCGCCTCGGAATTTTGCAAGTAGATGATATCGCCCCAGTTGAGCATCGCTCGCTGGTCGGCTGCCGTTTGTCCGGGGCCTGTAGGGGCGCGGGCATCTTGGTCCGGGTCAAGCAGCAAGTCGTGGTTCCCGGCGACGACGACCTTTACTGCGTGAGGTTGGGAGGATAGCCATGACAGCGCGGACTGTAATTCCTCGAAAGACCCGGAATTTGTTAGGTCGCCGGCATGGATGAGAACATCGCCATCCGGGAGGACGGGCTGGTTGTTATGCGTGTCGGAGACGCAAACGACTGATATGGGATCTACAATGGGGATGGCAGGAATTGGGGCCCTCCAAGTGTATAGTTTCCGAGTGAGGAAAATGCAAGGTCTCTCGAGGAACTTCTGCCAAGGGCCGGGACGAGGGCGGTTTATGATCGCGTCTAAGCCGGAGCTCCGCTGGTTGAAGGAGAACATGAGGGCCGCCGGTGGTCTATGTCGGAGGTTGCTCCGCAGATTTGAGCCGCGGCGTCCAGTCCAACTCTCCCCTGCACTGTAACTCAGTAAATTAGTTTACGTAGGTTCCCCGCCTCTGTAAGTGGCTTGGGCACGGGCCACAGTGTTCTGGAGATGCCCGCGTGCTCCTGATTCGGCTGCGGAGATACCCGTATACAGAACCAAAGCTTGCTTGGAGCAGCTGACGGCACTTGTGTGTCAAGATGTGTTTCCTGGGTCATGAATGAGATGATCACCTAAATGTACCGAGATGATTGATTGGCCAAGAGGAAGGCTATATTGTTGGGAAAGACTCGCCACTGCCGCTACTGAAGCGATTTGCGATTATGGACTGACGCATCGGCTGACCCTACACTATATCGTGACGCTATGATGCGGGTACGCGCCAGTATAGCGGAGGGCACTGCACTACCAAGTACACTAGTAACGCTGCACGGCCAGGCCGCCTTGCCTCGTGCCTTCCCCAAACCAAACTACGGACTAATACCCCACCATCACAACCTCATCTGCCCTCACCTGCCTTCGAAACTCAGCTGCAGAACCTCGATAAATAGCCAACCATGAAGAAGCTCTATCAACACGTCTTCTCTTCCTTACTCAATACCTAGTCAAAAGACCCTTTGTCTAACATCGATGCAAACAAACGACATTTACAGCTGAATCCAACCAGTCACAGGTTCCAATCCAGACATCCTGTTCACATAATACAGCAGGCAACCGTCAAACCCACAACTCAACAACCCACCATTTTCAACGATTGCCACCAATTTGCTATCCACGAAACAATATGCCCAACCCAATTCAACCCATTGGAGAAGAGTCTCCACCTATTTCTCCCCCTACATCCCCCAGGCAGAGAAGGGCTTCGACCTCGCTTCATGCCGCAGCGGCTATGAATGCTGGGTTGCAACAACAGGTTTCAAGAAGTAAGCGACCTTGATGTTCTATAAATCCCATGCCGCATTCCTTTTCCTTGCTCTCTTCGAAATACCTCCTTCGCACCTGCCCGCCATAGTGCTAACCAGCTGTTCTTTCCTACAGGATCTTCGATTAGCTCTCTTAGAAATCAAGAGCCGTCGCCCGAGGAGGGTAGGAGGCGATCTGTGGTTCTCATGAACCTTCAACTCAACGACCCCAACGTTCCAGCACCCGGCGAGATGGTCAACGAAAACCAAGCCGGCTCCCTAAACGGCTTCGGCGCCTCGAGCCCACGCCTCGTCTCAGGCTCGCCGATGCTAATACCCCGCTCTCCCCATCATCACCGGACCCCCAGTCTCGGAGAACTGCACCAGGAACTTGAAGAGGAGCAAGAAGCGCAGGTGGTACGTTAAAATCATAGAAAGTTAAGATTTGGCCGTGTATCTAACGCAAATGTGACTGCTTAGAACCGCTTGTTGCATATGATCCGACAGCAGCAGCTTCAGCTTCAGCAACTCCAAGCCGCCCAGGGCCACGCAGCACCGTCCGCCGAAGATACTAGTGCCATCTCGGAGCGATCCGTAGCGCAGCCCATCCCGACCGCTGGCGCCACCTTCCCCAGTCATGCTGGCTCCTTCAGCCAGTCTCCTCGGCACCGACACCCACGTAGCTCGTTCGACATGGCTAGAGCCGACCTTCAGCGGCGGTCGCGAACTCCGAGCAGAGGAGCGAGTCGTGGAGCGTCGCCTCGGCTTCGTGCGACCTCGATTGGCGGAGATATCAATGATTCTCCGTTGCTGAGCGGACGGGATGAGAGCGCATTCTACCAGGCTGAAACCCAGATGCTTGTCCGCGAGAACCAGATGTTGAAGCATCGCATTCGCGAGCTTGGTAAGTTGATGACTACTCCTTATGATGTTCCTAGATCGAGAGGAGGAGCAATGCTAACAAATCGACAGAGAAACAACTTTCCGAGGCGCAGATTGTTCCCGCTATTCCTCATGAACCCAGCAATCCCTCTCATCTTGCCCAGACTGTGACAACCGCCGAGGGTGAGAGTTCTAAGAGTGGTGCCGAGGTCAATCCCCCTACAAGCACGTAGTAATTGATGCACACTTTTTTTTTCCCCTTTGCCCATGTTGTCGGAGAAGGCGCCACGCCAGATAGGGACCACACAATTCTTTTTTTTTCCTCTCTTTATCCCACTCCGTCTTTCCCACTCAGTTGCATACGAAGTACTGGGGCAGTAATTCAAATATCAAGACAACTGCTTTCGTTTTCTGGCGTTAGGAGATAATAAGGGTTACGTCGGCGCGGCGTATACAGGTTGTTTTTGCAGTTGGAAGATGGACTCTGATAAAACAAAAATGATGTATCTCCTAAGCTCTTATAACTGCCCAAGAAGATTTAATTCCATTTTCAATTTTGCCTTGTCGTTAATTTGATGGTGCTGATATATAAATTGATATTTTTTCACTTGTAAACCCGGCATGTTTTCGTGTTCCATGCATGAATTTGTGACTTGGAGTTATGGAGTGTGTACATGATCGTCGTTGTCTCGACTCTCTCCACTTCCGCATCTCCTCTCACCTCCACGTCCCAGCCTCCAGGTTTCCCCCTCCGGATCAACCGTGAATACACCGTCTAGTAAATACAATGCGTCCACTTCTATCGGCAAGGATACTCTCTAGGCCTATCCTGGGCCTCCCAAGATCGCAAAGGGGCTTTTCCACCTCACCTGCTGCTCATGCCGATTTCGCTCACACGGTATGTTCACTCTAGTCAGATGAAGCTGAGATCCTTCCCCCTCAGACCCGGGACCAAGTTCACTCACTCATTGTCACCAATTGAACTCTTACAAGCTACCCCCAAAATTAAATAAAAAAGTACAACCTATATCTAACAAAGGACAAAACCAGGTCATCGGCGCCGGAGTCGTCGGCCTCGCCACCGCCCGCTCCCTAGCCCCC